>UCOK01016500.1:0-14959 GCA_900474325.1 Synergus umbraculus
TTGGTTAGTGGTATACAATGTACTATTTTATTACAGTTATATTTGTCAGAAAACGGAAAAGTTACGTCAAAATTAGTTTCTGTAAACAAAAATAAAATTTAGGGGTAACTACCCTTTCAACGACATTTTATGCATAAGCCCTGAAGTACGACGACTATAATTTGAATATTTATTTGAAGTAACACCATTTTCATAGAAATTAATTATTTAAAAAAATTTTCTGTAAAAAAATGGGTTACAAAAATGAATTTATATTACAAAAAAAATAGGGGACGTAACCCTTTGAAACAGAAATACTGCACACCTGATAGTCTTTTCATACAAAATATTTTGGCATTGGTTTTACTAAAAAAATATAATTATTTTTCGAGATATTGGGAAAAAACGATTTTGGAGTGTAAAGTTTGGGGGTAGTTTTCACCCCCTTAAACCGTTTTTCGGCCGATAAAAAAAAACACGTATCTCATGTTTTTTGATCCTCTTTAACATATTTCAGTTTCATCAAAATCGGAGGCGGACACCCCGCGAGGTTCCCTTGTTAGATGAAACTATAACTACTAACTATCCGTTCAATTCTTATAAAAAAATTTATGAACAAAATTGATTTTTGCTGTACATTGAAGCCCGGAACCTATTTTCACCACGTTCTTCCCCCCGAAATCGAGTGAAAAATTAATTGAGGGGCCTGATCTATCCGAAACCCAGAAAAAAAATCTGTTGAATCTACAGAAAAATCTGTGGAATCTACAAATTTAATCTGCTGGAATAGGCACAGTAGACTATTTGTATTAATTCAACAAAAAATTTTCTTTGGATTTACAGATAAAATGTGTTGAATTTAGAGAAAGATCTGTGAATTCTACCGATAAAATCTGTACATTCTGCAGATAATATTACATTCTCATCAGAGAGAATGTATTAGATTTGTGTAAAATTGGACCCCCTCAGTTTTCATCAAATGTTCACGTTTTAGAACCCCCTGAACTCGAAAAACATGTTTTTACGAATGTGTCTGTCTGTCTGTCTGTATGCCTGTCTGTCTGTAGATTTTAGTTTGTTAGCACGATAACTTTCGAAAGAATTAACCGATTGGATTGTCCTTTAGTATACTCTTTTAGTGTCCTAAAATAAAGGTCAAGTTCGTTGGGCAGCCATTTTGGATAAAAATCCAAAAAGTTGGAGCATTTTGAAAATTTTTGAAACCACTTTTTTTTTTAATTTACAAATTCTATGCACGGATGTTCGTAGTACTCAAAAATTCGAACAATTTTTTGTAATAAATTTTTTGGATAAAAAAAAATTGAAAGACATAACATTTTGAAAATCCAAAAAAGTGAAACAAAACTTAAATTAAAAGCCAAATAACACACGATATGAAAAAAAGTCTAAAGATGAAAAATGTTTCTTTTAGAACACCCTATAGGATTGGCATAGCAACTTTTTGAATTTTCCGAAAAAATCGAAAATTAAAATTTTGAGCCAACTAACACGAGATGCAGAAAAAATGATAAGGAACATAATTATTAGCCTTAAAAAGATTTACAAGTTCTCCATGAGCCATTTTTCAACAAGATGAGTAGTTTTCGTTTTATTCATGAAAAATATTGTTAAACAGAGCCAGATGAAAAAGGTCAATTGAAAGAACAAGAAACAGAACTTGACAACGTAAATTAAATCAATTATTAATGTAAAAATGATCCGACGCACCTGCGACTAGTCTTTGTGACGAAATGGTAGAGAGGGGTGGGACGATAAATAATTAGCCAAATTTAAATACAAAAATTAATAAAACGGGAAATAGTTAAAAATAAATGTATAATTTTATTTAATAATAATCAAAGTTATCTTGAAATTAACAAAGATTACTAATTTAAGCAATTAGGATCTTTCGTCCTTTTCTATTTCCAGATTGGATATGAACGCAATTCAAATAAAATAAAAGTAAAAATAATATGCAGTTTCAATATTTTCTTTTTAATAATTTCCTTTTAATAATTTCACTTTTTGAGCCCTAAGAGCAAATATTTCTTCGTTGATTTGTTCTCAAAAATACCGGTAAAATAAGAAACTGTAAAAGAAAATTGTGGAAATTGTAAGTAAATAATTAAAAAGAAAATATTGGAACCAATACCAATCGATATCAAATCCACACAGATCAATAATGATGTAAAAGCATTGTTTCGCTTTTTGAACCCTAAGGACAAAGATTTCTTCGATGATTTGTTCTCAAAAGTACCTGTAGAATAAGAAACTGTTAAAGTAAATTGTAGAAATTGTAAGGAAATTATTAAAAAGAAAATATTGAAACTGCACATTATTTTTACTGTGTTTTTATTAAAAATTTATAATAAAAGAAATTCTCTTATTATAAGTTTTTAATAAATAAACAGAATTTCTTTTATTATAAATTTTTAATAAAAACACAGTAAGAAAAAATAATACAGACCTACCTCCTTTAAAATTATCAATAAAGAATACAAACTGAATTTCGAGAACACTGCCTGACAGAGTAGATCTCGTAACGCATTAGTTAACAGTGCGGCCAGACTTCGAGCACTTTTTCTAAAGCTGAATAAATCAGTGGTTTTTTAACGAATCGTTCTGAGATTTTCCAGAAAACTTTATTCAACATTTCTGAACAAATCACGCACTGGAAGTTTTTTGGAATTTTAAATTACCTCGATACTTTTTACCAGCGAAACCAAGAATCGATGGTCGTCATTTTGCAACTAAATATTATTAAACAACAAGCGATTTTTTAATTTTTCACGATTTCTTAGGCATCGGTAAAGTGTTTTGAATAGGTCCTGCAAATATCAACTTATTTCAATAAGATTTGTCCGAGATAGAACGATTAA
Source organism: Synergus umbraculus (assembly GCA_900474325.1). Lineage (NCBI taxonomy): Eukaryota > Metazoa > Arthropoda > Insecta > Hymenoptera > Cynipidae > Synergus > Synergus umbraculus. Next base: position 2,859 of record UCOK01016500.1, read on the forward strand.
GGTTTTAAAACTTAATTAAATCAGGGATAAACTTTTTGTCACTATTTCGTTTCACTTAAAAGACACGGTGAAATAACGTTGAGAATCAAACCTGTACATTTAGTACGATGCAGTTTTAATTTAGAAAGTGCTTCCGAGCTTGGATCTAATTTTGGAATAAGTTCACCTAAATGATCAACTGTTCGAATACTGCAATGTTCACCAATAAAAGCAGCAATTTTTAATTCAGCTTTTTTTCTTTTGTATTCAATTACTGTCATCGTAAAATTGCTTATTTTTGAAGTACTCGTTAAGACCTTTTCATGTTCCAAATTTCGCTTGTGTTTTTTTGTAGTTGCATGATCTGTTAGTCCTTTTCTGTGGGCTGCGATATCCATTTTACAATAAATGCAATATGCTCTAGAATTATCGCTGAGAAATTATTTTAGCCAATCTAAAAAGCAGAAAAAATCATCTCGACTTATTATTCAACAAGCTCGTGAATAAAAAATTTCAAAATAATTTTTAAAACATATTATACATTTTCAATGGAGATAACAAATATTTGAAATACTTCCGAGCACTTTGCATCCTCATTATATTGTGCATTAATTATTTGACTCAATATTTCAATATATATATATATATATGGGTCATTCCATTTCAAATTTACAACCAAAATTTTGATTGCGCTGAAACTTTTTTTTCTCTTTTTATAGACAAAAAAAAAAGGACACGTATTTTTTTTCAATATGATGTTGACAATTTTGGAGATATCGATTTTTCAATTTTTCAATCCAAAAAAAAAACAGGTTTTCTTATAATACTTCGCAAATCGCCTATTTTTCAAATAAGGATTTGAAATTTTAGGACGAAATGTGCAATTCGGTTCACTTGAAAGTGCACATTTGAATGGTCAAAAATTCATTTGTTGAGTAATAGTTATTTAACAATTTCTTAAACAATTTGAAATATCTCAAAAAAGGTATCTCCGATTTGAATGAAATTTTCTGTAATTTGTTATTGTAGTGTGCGGAACATTGTCCCAAAATTAAAAAGTAAGCAGCACAATACTTTATTTAATATGATTATTTCTATCGCGCGCGAGCTGGATGGCGCGGACGAGGAACGTCAAGGAAATAATAATAGATTCCAGACAATTGCATCTTAATTATTATTAGAGTATATCTATACAACAAATTTGAGAACAAATAAATATTAAATCGACACTTTTTATGACTGCCTTTCCTTATACGAACATAAGAAGCTGATAGTCTTGAAATTTGGACAGCGAGAATAAATTTTTGTTTTGAGCTCGCAATCCCCTATCGGTTCGACATAGTGGATTTTTTGAGTACCTGGTATGGTTTTACAACCTTCAATACGTTGTTTCAGAAAATCAGCTGCTTCATCCTAAGATTTCTTGTTCGTATAAACAATAGAAGTATTTGACTTCGAAGGATCGCGTTGGGTCCATTCATACAACTCTAATGGAGTGGAATGGATGGAGCTCGAAAAAAATTCATTGAAAATATTTAATGAATTTCTTTCGAACTTTCGTCCAATAAAAAAGAATTGTATTTATTTTTCTGAAGGAACCCCTCAACAATTCAAGAATTCCAAACACTTTGCGACAATTTATTATCATAAAAAAGACTTTGATCGTTTTGCAGTATGGCATTTTCAAGCCACAGCTCACGGCAAGGGTCCTTGCGACGAAGCAGGCGGGGCGTTCAAAAGAAAAGCTAGAATAGCTAGTCTCCAAAGATTCTCTAATGATCAAATCACAACTCCATTAGAGTTGTATGAATGGGTCCAACGCGATCCTTCTATGTCAAATATTTCTATTGCTTCTACCAACAAGAAATCTTAGGATGAAGCAGCTGATTTTCTGAAACAACGTTTTGAGGGTTGTAAAACCGTACCAGGTACTCAAATTTGTTGTATCGTTATACTGTAATAATAATTAAGATGCAATTGCCTGGAATCTATTATTATTTCCTTGCCGTTCCTCGCCCGCGCCACCCAGCTCACGCGCCACTCAGCTCGCGCGCGATAGAAATAATCATATTAAATAACAAATTACAGAAAATTTCATTCAAATCAGAGATACCTTTTTTGAGATATTTCAAATTGTTTAAGAAATTGTTAAATAACTATTACTCAACAAATGAATTTTTGACCATTCAAATGTGCACTTTCAAGTGAACCGTATTGCACATTTCGTCCTAAAATTTCAAATCCTTATTTGAAAAATAGTCGATTTGCGAAGTATTATAACAAAACCTGTTTTTTTTGGATCGAAAAATTGAAAATTCGATATCTCCAAAATGATCAACATCATATTGAAAAAAAAAAAATACGTGTCCTTTTTTTTGTCTATAAAAAGAGAAAAAAAAGTTTCAGCGCAATCAAAATTTTGGTTGTAAATTTGAAATGGAATGACCCATATAGTGAATAAATTAAGTATATAATCATTATACGCGTGTTTCTGTATTTATTTGTATTTAATTTGTGTATTTAGTTCCTAATTCTAAAGGTTAACTCTTTTTGTGGAGTAAGTTATTTTTCATATAGTCGTTTGAGATTCTCATACCCGGGTAGAAATTGCCTCTTTATTCCTAAACTAAATATTGGTTCTTACGAGGTCGCAGCTAGATTTTCATTAATAATAATATAATAATAATATATAATAATAATATTTAATATTTTCTTTAATATTTTCATTCTTTAATTATTCATTTAATATGTTCATTATTATTTACGATACAAAAATATAGTATTTTAAAAATTTTTTATCATTTGAAAAGTCGTAAAATTTTTCAATGTAATTTATTATTAAATATTGCATCACACGCATCTCTTTTACAATTTTCAACAAACGCGCGCTTTGTGGCGTATGCGCAGTAGAATATCGCACTGGCCACGTGACCATAAGCCACTGAAGATCAACAAAATGGTGGATTGGACATGTCGGAAATGCCTGTAGCTGTCAATAGCTGTGTACAATCGACGCGAGTATATTTTTATCATATATTTTAAAGTGCGAATCATTAAAAATATCTTCAGATGAAGAAAACCACGATTTTCAGTTGGTGGAATTTATTAAACCTGGATCACAACCTTCAGTTAGAAATGTGGATATTGTTCCTAAAAATTGGCTCAGTTTTGTAGAAGGCAGTGCTCTCAAACGGGGCTACCTGCGCGCGCAGCACGTGTTTGCTTACCGGTGGAGAAATTCTTCTATTGGTCCATTTAATTCAATTTTGAATCGCGCGCCAAATTACAGTCAATTGCAGAATTTCTCCAGCAGGAAGCCAACACGTGCTGCGCGCGCAGGTAGCCCCGTTTGCGAGCACTGGTAGAAGGACGCTTCAAGTTAAAATTTATCGACGCTTCTTTAACCAAAGAAGACCGAATGTTATTACATGAGCTTGTTCTGAACTCGTCTTCAGCTCCAGAGGTCTGGTCGTTATTTTCCGTCAAAGTTTTAGGTCATTAATGATTAATGATTCCATTAATCATTAATGATTTCAGCAGATACAGTAATAATATTAATTTTGTGCAAGCAAAAAGTAAAATAGCGCATGCGCAGTACTGAAAAAAGCGGTTTTAGTATAGTGAGAGACTGTCTGGATGCTATAAAGACCCAATGAATAGGCCCTCGCTGGATTACCTACGCATGCCCTCGCTAACTGAGCGTTCACGGATTTCTAAGTCCGTTTATCCAACGCCCTTAAAAGGGGCATAAAGATAGAGATTACTAATTTCTAATAATTAGGATCTTTCAGTCCTTTATTTTCTCTAGACTGGATATGTACTAATAATTAGACGCAATAATAATCAAAAGAAAAGTAAGGGGAACAAGAAAATTGGGAACATAAACATAAATATAGGATACGATATAAAACAAAAGAAAAATCGGAATCTCGCAAAAAGAGAGTGGCACAAAATAGAGATAAAAATTATAAGAATTCGCAAGAATTAATATAATACCTAATACTTTCAGGACTTTCAATTATTTAAAATTATTTATTAGTATTGTAAAGGATTTTTAATGAAGTAGAATGATTTGATACAATGATTTGCATTTAGAATGTGAAGGGCCATGGTTTATGGGTTTTTGAAAAAGGAAAATCTGTATATCTCTGATTTTCTTGGAAATTATCATTCACATTTCATGATATTACGCGGAATTTTAACAATAAAATTTCCTGGAATTATAAAAGAAATCTAGAGATTTTAATAATTTAAAGAGATTTTCTGATTTTCAAAAGATTTTCTAGAATTTTCAGGATTTTATGGAATGTAACGATATTTCTATTAATTTTAATGGATATTAAAGGACGTAAAGAGGCTTTAAATGTTATGGTAGAATTTAAAGAATTTTAAATTATTTCTGATTTGAATATTAAGAGGTTTTCACGAATTTAAAAAGATTTCAAGTGATTTTTATGAGTTTTAATATACTTTATGAGGTTTAAAGGATTTTAAAGTTTGTAAGATAATTTCATTGAGGGATTTCAAAAGAATTTCTATACATATATGATTTTTAAACTAATTTGTGGAATTTAAAGGGATTTTGAAGGTTGTAGTCAAATTTTAAAGGAATTTATGAGATTGTTCTAATTATTAAAATATTTTATAGACTTTTTAAGGATTTAATGAAATTTTATAAGATTTATAAAGATTTTAAGAGATTTTAATTGTTAAGAAATTCCAAGACGTTTTTATGAATTTTTATAAATTTTTGGCGAATTTTAACATGGATTTCAAGATATTAATGATTTTAATCGTTTTTCTGAATTTTTAAGGGTTGCAAGAGGTTTTTGTGAGTTTCAAGAAATCTTAACGAATTTTAGGGTATTTCGAAGGTTTTTGCTGAAATTTGTTTACGCTATTAGTGGGTTTTTCTTCTTTCAACTTCAAGTCATTCAAAAGCCAATCAAGTTTGCCACAACAATGTATGCGAGATTTTCGAGACATTTCGTGACACCACTTTTTTAAGATAGGATACTGGCATGTTGAATTATAAAAATGTGCATTATATCGAAATTAATGAATTTTAATAAAAAATATAAAAATTAATGAAATGCATATTCAAGTGAGTACTAAAGAATATTTTCATTTACAGAATATGCATGTAATTAATTTTTAATACATGTTTTTGGCTGAAACATTGGGAAATGGTAAATATCATGAAAATATACGTTAGTCTACTATTAATTTTTTAAAATTAATTTTTTTCAAAAAAGAAGAGTGTAAAGAAAGACTTATTTTTTTTTATATATTCGTTACCATTTCCTAAAGTTAAAGAAAAATTAGTGCGTATAGAATAATGTAAAATATATAATCGAAAATTGAAAAGCTTCGCAAAAGACTGAAATTCATACCGAACTTATCGCAAAGTATTGTAATTTATGTTGCTAAAAAAGCTTTTTAATTTTCGAGTATTAAAAATTTAATCTAAGTACGAAATATTTAACACGAAAATTAACTTTCGTTAACCTCATAGGTAACTTCACAGCGTTACCTTAATTTCTCACGTCAGCGTAACCACTAGTTTCGCATGATGACGTAAAATATTGCAAATACGAAAAACGCGCGCTCAAGCGCGCGATCGTTCTCGTATATAAAGAAAGAACATAAATGCAAACAGAATTGCTCCAAAATATAAAACAAATAAATATCTGAATGATATAAATATAATCCGATATAAAGCAGTACAACTTTAAACGGATAAAAATAAATTTAACAGAAAGATGATGTGTTGACTCTGGAAGCTGCTGGACGAAAGATGGCTAGAAATCGGCGTTGATGATTTCTTTAGCAATGGATGAGTCTTGTTACCATGGAGCGTTATAACAGATTTCATAAACTTGACGTTGCTATGTGACGTATTTGTAGAGAAGAGTGTTTGCAGGGTTGTAGTTATAAGGGGTTCTACTGGTGTCCAAATATCTATGATTACATTTTAAAGTTGATGTCCGAGAACAATTCCAACTAAACCCAAAAAGATGTTGATTCGTCCTTTTAATGTCCCAAATAAACAGTACGTCCCGCTGACCAGAATACTATAGATGTTAACTTACATGATGAGCGCTCAAAATTGGACAGGAACGTACAGCCGATTAATTGGGCCTTGTGCACAAGGCTTTTCAGATAATATTTTGGAAAAGGCCAGGACGAAACTTTCTGAAGAGATGGAAACTCAAGGGTTCTCAATATGGTATGCAGAAAGGCAGGAAACGCAGCAATCTTAACCAATAATATGAAGAACAGACATGCAGAAAGGCAGACACATCAATCACATTCCATGACAATTATTAAGAATGGACATGTGAAGAGGCGGGGAAACACAAACATTCTCATGCATCACATGATTTGTCCAAGGTCTTCAGGTACAGTCGGTAAAGTGGATAGGAATCGGAGTCAGCAGTAGATTAGGCGGGAATATTTGAATCATCAGAATTCCTTTATTTTGTTGAAGGCGTCCCAAAAACATCTTAAAGTCCTTCCGTAGTCCAAAATAGATCAGGATAATGTAAAATAGGAATCTTCCAAAGCTCACGCAACAGTAATACATGCAAAGGAGATAAAAATAATATAAATAGTAATTTAAATTAAATAATTTAAAATTAACCATATTGAATCCAAAAAATATGCAACCTCCAGAGCTAAATAATAAAATTAAATGAATTCAATGAAAAAAAATCTGCCTACTTACGCGGGCACATTCTCATGCACACGTCGCGCTTCGCGAAGCTTGCGTCCTTCGGGACGCTTGCGCCTATTTTTATTTAAATTACTACAAAACGGAATGGAATGCAAACGAAAACTAATTTACTTAAGGTTCTATCGACCTTAAGGAGCACATTTTCATCAGGGCACTCGCGCTTCGCGCTCGATATTTCATTTAAACCTCGCGCTCAGTAGTATAACAGTATAACATATATAGTAGTATATGAGTTTCCTCTTCTGCCGGCAACTCCTAAACACATTTGGACGGTTAAAACTTCAACTCAGTTGGAAAATCCTAGGTATATCATACTTGGATTTCAGACAAACAGAAAGAATAATGCAAACCGAAATGCGAGTCATTTTGATCATTGTAATATTAGTGATGTATGCAAATTTCCAAACTGTTTATTATGGAAAAAAGGCACAACCATTGCTCACGAAGAGTGAATTTCTAAATAATGCTCCACTCACAGTCATTGATTGCTCAAAACAGAATGAATCTCTGAAATTTGGACCCGTTGATATTCGACTTGAGTTCGAAGCTAGAGTAAACTTTCCTGCGCAAACTTCTACGTATTGTTTAATTTTGCATGATCGTATAGTTCAGTACAATCCAATCAGTGTAGGAGTGAAAAAAATAGTATAAGAGCACAGTAATTGTCTTTATAGAAGTCAGTTTCACTCAGAATGGAATACGTGGTGGACGTTCAAGGTTTTTAAAATATCATGTGAAGAATTTATAGTAAAAGAATTATCAATATTTCCCAGGAATGTACCATCTGTGTTGAAACCATTCATTTTTAAATTTCAATCTCCTTTCTCATGGAGTAGTTTATCTGTGAAATATAAAAAAACCAATGCTTGGTTAACGCGCAACTTTCATGGTATTGAATGGGATTCTGGTGATATGCCTTATGATTTAGCATACATAATATTGAACTCTATTGTGACAGATGATAGCAATATTTATGTAAAAGGATTAGAGAAGAAAGAATGGTTAAAAAGTATGTTGTCAAAATCAGTGAAAATTCTTGATATGCATGATTTCGAATGTCCTTCAATACATGTATTGCGTCAGATGTCCAGCAGTGTTAAATGTATACATCATACAGCTGTAAAGAAGTATAATTATGCGCTTCAAAATGTTATATTGTTAGAAGATTGGTTATCTAAATATCTCGTCAACGATAAGAAAATAGAATAGTGTAATATGTAAAAAAGATGAAATTTTCTTTAACAGGTTTTTCAATAACAATACAATTATTAAGAATAAAAATGCTGTTTCTCAATTAATTTTATCCTTTCCTCTTTAATCTTAAGTGAATATTATAAGTTATTTTTAAAATTAAAGTCTTTATTTAAAGCCTCATACACAATATCGTGTTACGATTCTTGACCTAGCGCAAGCAGCTCGTACTCGATTCATTCACACCTTCTTATCTCTCCATTAGAGGAGGAAGAAGAGGAAGAAGAAGAAGAGGAGAAAGTGATATATATTTAAAAAATGCTTTTAATTCTTGAATTGTAAATCTCAAAATATCTTTAAAATAATATTTCAGTTATTATTATATATTTTCTAAAAAGTTTAAATCTATTTTTTCTTCATCATATAATTCTAATAAAATTGAAATAAATAATTTAAACATCTTATCACGTAATATCTTATTACGTTACCTGACCTATCGCAAGCAGCTGGCGCTCGATGAGAGTCTCATTTTATTATTTTATTAATTATTTTTTCTTAAAATTAGATCCTGAAATTGGGAAGGTGAGTTTTTTAGTCAGTAAAAACATTTTATTTTCATAAGTAATTAAGTTTTTTTTATTTTTAATACTAAAACTGATTAATGCGGAGTAACAGTGTTGTCACATGGTCACCGTCTAATAAATTGAATGTTTTTTTTTTTGATAAATTAATCTAAGGTGATGACATCGAGAACGATGATCACCTCAATCTCGCTGTCATAATTTACTATTTCACTTTCACCACTTTCACTCATTGGCACTTGCTCCTCCTCCTCCTCCTCCCTAAAAAAAGGATTCTTTGAGCCTATCACTAGCAGCTCTCCTTGTTTTTCCGGCTGCGGCTCTGACAGCTCCCCTTGTTGCTCCGGCCAAAAAGGATCCTCTGAGCCTATCAACAGCAGCTCTCCTTGTTTTTCTGGCTGCGGCTCTGACAGCTCCCCTGGTTGCTCTGGCTGCTCCTCGGGCATTTGGTTAACGAAGTTGAACTCCTTGCCTATTACTCGGAACCAGTGGGTTGCGCCAAGTTTGTTGAATGCTGTCAGCAGGCCGCATCCAGATAAGTATACATCCCAATTTGGATGTTCGTTCGTTATTTGGCAGATTTCCTCGATCTGTGCCAGTGTAGGCACCCCACTTATGGCCCATTCTTGTGGGACTGTAATTAATTCATTTAGCTAAACGTATGCCATTCTTTGAATCTGTAATTAAAGAGAAAAAACATTTTTTTTTCATTAAAATGGTTCAATTTTGCTTTCATTTTGAAAAAATATATCTATAAATATTTTTAAAAAAAATTTACTTACCACTTATATTTTGAGTGAGGTGAAGAGAAGTCTGGACTGATGTTTTCTTCGTATTGCTGGTAGACAGGAAAAAGATGTTCATACGAGTTGAAAACTTTTCTGAATAAACCTCCCTGGCTTAGAGGACCTCTTTATAGGGCGTATTTTGTTTATAAAACAATTGTGATAAGACGTTTCCCATGCATATCACATGGTGACGCACTCAAAGGTTCTAGAATATGATGTGCATAATATTAAGGAATTTGTCTTTATTATGAATCTCCATTCAATGAGACCTTCTTATCGCCCTCCTGAAGTTACTGCTGGTATATCTTTTTTTTTTTTTTATTAAACATTGCAGATAGAAGTTTTCCCATGCACTCAGAGGATATGACGTGCATTATATCAAGACATTCGTCTCATTTTTTAGATTAGGAAATTTACTTGCTATGATACCCCCAAGGTAAGGTATCAGTTGCACCAGGAATCAGTACCCTCTTATCGTCCTGCCAACTGAGTACTATTTTATTCTGTCTGATAGTATAGACCTCATGCTTTTTGCTCTGAATTGAGTGTTGAGGTTTCCTCATTTTTTGATATGATAGGAGACACTTTTTGTAATCATTAAATGTGACTGTATTTAATGTAGCATTTCTAACTCCTTTTGCCTTACTTTTTTCCCTTTCTTGCCCTAAAACTTTAAAGGTGTACAATTTTGATCTTAGCCCAATAAATTCCGTCATAATTTTGCCATTATTCTCGTCTTTCATCAAACCTAGAACTTTATTGTTTAATCGAGGAATACCATATATATTATTCGGTGCATAGTCGGCTGTATCAAATCTCTCTGAATCTCGTTTAATATACTGGAATACGTCAGGTGTAATTATAATGAAAATCATAAATATATATTTTTGATACATCAAGAACGGTGAATCCTATGAAAATAGGTTTGTTGAAATTCACTTTCAATCTGTCCATCTCAATTATTACCATATTTTCCTCAAATATGATACAACTATTAAAGTTAGGCTTTGCAATTAAGGCTTTTGCCCCATACCTCCCCTCCCACTTTGTTACTAGTTTTACATCTTTGTGATTCCGAACATTTTCCATTGTTTTTCCAAACACAGAATTATTCATTAATTTATAAAAGTTTTTCTGAAATTCGTTGGTTGACTTCTTTCGTAATTCTGTGTTTAAATCAATGTACTGTTTCAACCATGGTTTTTGATGAAATTGCAACACTCTATAAATTTTAGATACTTTCATACCTAAACTCAAATAGTGCTTCAAATTGCGATAGTGTACTACATAGCGTGTTTTCGGAAGTAAATTCGTTATTAATTTCGGAATTTTACACTCTGGAAGAGGAGGCAAAAAGTGCTCTGGTCTTTATGCAATTCATGTAATTCCTCTGGATATTCTAAGTCAACTTCGAGTATACATCCAACTGATGAATCGTCAGAAATATATTAACATTGAAGTTGCTTTGAATATTTTCTACCCATGAAAAATTATTGAATGGCAAATATTCACTCATAGCTGTACCATATTGATTATTAAGATCGAAATACATGAGATAAGACTCGGGTATATTTTCATTAAAATCTAACCCCATATATCTATTATTTGCTTTGCCATAACGATTACAGCACTGAGATACACCACCACGAATACCTTTTTCAATAAATAGCACCATTTCAATGTCCGTTAGCAAGTCCAGTTTAATCTCAGTAATTTTAAGCATAGCATCAAAAACAAGTCCAGGCGCTGTATAATAATGCAAGGGATCTAATTTGTAGGTGGAGTAGCAATTGAATCGGAAATTCTCGAAAATATCAGCCAAGAGACAAACATCTGTTTTCAAGTATAAATCAGAGTATTCGCCTAAAGTCTGTATGTCAAATGTATTCCAAACATGACAAGCGTGCAGATAATCTTCGTCGGAAATATTTTTATCATTTAATTGAGAATAAAATGCTGCTTTTGGAGGTAATTGTGTTTCATTCAATTTTTTAAAATTATCAATGTACTCGTAAGGGAAGACACCTTTTCTTGTTAATAAATTAAATTCATTTAAATTTCTACTATTTTTAAGTGTAATTTTCTTGTCTTCGTTTTGCAAATAAGATGCTAATTTTTCGATACTGCTTGGAATGAAACGGAAAGAATCGAAAAAACGAAGTTTCACATTTGTTCCGTCTACATTCTTGGTAAAAGATATATAATTTTCTTTATTAACAGGAAGCAATGTAATTTGCCCTTCGAATTGCGTAGCTAGAGCTTTTATGAAAAAGTGAGAATCATAGCCAGATAAATTGTGAAATATTATTGGAATCACATGAGGATTTTGATAATTTATATTACACCCCTGATGAGCAGCACCGCGATATTTCCCAGTAAAATGACAATGATCTCGATGATTGTAATTCTAAACACCTGGTGCATGACCTTGTGCATCCCGGTTATTATCGTGTTCGCATTTGTAGTTTTCTTTGTCCTTGGATAACTTGGAATTTAATAAAAATTCCCCAAGATTGCTATTCTAACCTTCTGGTTCGAGACCTGGTGCATCCCGGTCATTGGTTTATCATTGGAATTTTTTTATGTCCTTCGAAAACTTGGAATTTCGAAAAATTTCCCGAAGATTGTTATTCTTAACACCTGGTGCGCGAACTTATTCATTGACAGTTCAAACAAATTCCAGAAGATTGTTGTTCTAAGCGCCTGGTGGGCAACCTGGAGCACCCTGGTCATCGGTTTATCATTGCAATTTTTTTATTTTCAGAAATGGTTTCTAATTTGGTTGTTGGAAATGATTCTGATGAATTTTTGAATATCGTTTAAGTG
>UCOK01016502.1:0-10239 GCA_900474325.1 Synergus umbraculus
ACGTTGTACAGGACTCTCCTAGGACGGGTCTAGGCATACCTGTTAAAACCAAAAAACTCCTCTTTCGAACCCGTATGTTGCTCGCGGGACTACCTGTCGGCTTCATACTTCGCGAGCAGCGGGTTCCTGCTTAAAGTCGCTTATGCGACTCTTCCGTCATCCGTTCCCCGCAGGCTCTTGCTGGGGAATTTTTCTGGCCCTACCTGCTTATATTTCCCCTGGAACGCCCATCGAGATCTTTAGTCCTCATCACGTGCGTGATGAAGGACTCGACGCGCTGCCAGCACTCCTCAGACCCGAGCATGAGGGGGACCACTGTATCGGGGGTGAGCTCGGCGTTCATCGCCCGACGCAGGGCCTCTCTTGCCACTTCCAATGCTTCACAGACGAAGAGTGTGTGCTCTGCATCGTCCACAGGGGAACCGCAGTAATCACACATCTCCTCGTCTCTCTTTTTAAAGCGCCTCAGGTATGCGTTGAAACAACCATGACCCGTCAACGCCTGCGTCAAATAGAAGCCAACTTCCCCGTGCTTCCTTTTCAGCCAGGGAGCGAGCTCCGGGATTAGACGGCGTGCCCATTCCCCCGTCGACTCCCCGCGCCATCCGGCCTGCCATCTCTCGACGAGCCTGCTTCTAGCCTCCTTACGGATGACTTCCTTCACGCGAGCGTTATCCTCCTCGCTGCCATCTCACGTTAGCTCCTTGCGGAGACGAAAGGCCTCCTTCCTTTCCCTCGCTAGCAGGTCGATTGGCGGCACGCTCGCCAGGACCAAAACAGCACTCGTCGAGACGGTGCGGTAGGCTGAGATAATTCTCAGCGCCACACCTCTCTGTGCTGAGAGCAGCTTTCTCAGGATGGCCCGAGTGTCAAGAGCCGATGACCACACCGGCGCTGCATATAGCAGCTTCGAGTGCACCACGCTCGCTACCATCCTTCTCTTCGCTTCCCTGGGTCCACCAATGTTGGGCATAAGCCGAGCTAAGTTAGCTCCACATTGGATGGCTTTGGCAGTCGCAAGCCGGAGGTGTTCGCCGAAACTAAGCCTACGGTCTAGCTGCACTCCCAGGTACTTCAGACTCCTACCCCACTGGACTTCGAGTCCGCCCAACACAATCTGTGGAGGTTGGAAGGATCTCCTGTCTGTAACGAGAAGCGCTTCGGTCTTTTCCAGGGCCATTTCGAGACCTCTGGCATCGTACATGACATTCCACACGAATGGCCCCACCCTCGATCCCTGAGGGGCGCCACATGTCATCTCATCTTGGAGAGTCCACGTGTCGCCCTCGTAGACCACCCACCTGTCGCTTAGATAGTTGTCCATCATTCGCAACAGACATTCTGGCACCTTCTTACGCCTCAGCGTTTCGATGCAGATCCTCCATCTCGCAGAATTGAACGCATTACGAATGTCGATACTGATCAACGCGCAGAATCCTTTTCGCTTACCAGTTCCCCTTCTTGCTTCAGTGGCGAGGTCCACCACCGCCTGTATGGCGTCGATTGTGGACCTGCCCTTGCGAAAGCCGAACTGGTTCTCCGACAGGCCGTACTCGCTCTGCATGTGGCTCTGAAGTCTCTGCAGAATCCAGTCTCTGCCTTTTCCAATCCGCAAAGAACTCCCCCACCCGAAGACAGGAGTTAAAGGCTTCAAGAAGGATCTCAGGGTATACTCCGATCACCTCTTTGAGGATCTCGTTCGGTATACCATCGATCCCCGGTGCCTTATTGGCCTTCAGCCTTCGACCCGCTTTCCTCGATCGGGTTCGTCCAGGCCGGGGGTCCTTCGTCTAGTCACCAATTTCTTGGTTACTATCTTGAAGGCAAGTCCCCACGGATCCTTCTCGACCTCTCCAATCAAGTCCTTCCAACACTGAAGTTGGCTTCTTCTTATGGCCTTCTTGTAGGCCACCTTAGCCAGATTGGATTTTATCTTTAATTAATTTTAAAATATTTGTTCGAAAGGACTTTATTTTATAAATAAAATTATTATTTAATGAATATTAATAATTTAAAAATTTAATTTTTATTAAAAATTAGATTTTTTTTCTAAATAAATTAAAAATTTTATTATTTATTTATTTATTTTTTAAATAGAAAACATAAATAGAAATAAAAATGAATATTTTCATTTAATAATTAAGTTAGAAGCTTAAAATATTTAAAATTATTATTTCTTTAATAAATTTTTATTAAATTAATGGGTTAATTAAGAAGTATCTAAAATATATAATTGTTAATAATTGACCAATTAATATAAATGGGTATTCAATAGGTTTTATTCCAATTCATGTAAGTAGAAAAAAATTATTAATAAATATTCAATAGTAAATTTGATTTAAAGGATAGAAAATATTTCTTTGAAATTTATTTATAATATATAAAGGTATAATTAATAAAATTAAAATTGATGAGATAAGAGCAATTACTCCTCCTAATTTATTTGGAATTGATCGAAGAAATGCATATGCAAATAAGAAGTATCATTCTGGTTGAATATGAATAGGAGTAATTATGGGGTTAGCAATATTAAAATTTTCTGGGTCTCTAAAAGTATAAGGTGAAAATGAACAAATAATTATTAATATAATAAATAAAATTAGGAATCCCCTTGAATATCTTTAATAGTAAAATAAATAGATATGAAATGGAATTTTATATAAATTTCTATTAACACCTAAAGAATTATTTGATCCTGTATTATGTAAAAATATTAAATGAATTATAACTATTATTAAAATAATAAAAGGTATAATGAAATGTAAAGAATAAAATCGATTTCAAGTAGCATTATTAATTCTAAACCCTCCTCATAATCAAATTACAATATCATTTCCAATAAATGGGATTGCTGATATTAAATTTGTAATTACAGTAGCTCCTCAAAAAGTTATTTGACCTCATGGTAGTACATATCCTAAAAAGGCAGTTATTATAGTAATTAAAAAAATTATAACTCCTGAGAATCATGTTTTTATAAGAAAATAAGAATTAAAATAAATATTACGACCAATATGTATAAATATACATATGAAAAATAATGATGCTCCATTTATATGAATTAATCGTATTAATCATCCGTATTTAATATCATGTGTAATATTAATTACTCTTTCAAAAGCTAATATAACATTAGGGGTATGATGAAAATCAAAATCGTACAAACAGTTTTAGAGTTAATGTCAAACAACCGATAAAAAAGGCCAATTTCACAGAGAATCGCGAAAAACTGACGATTTTTTCCTGAATTGAGTTTTTTTGTTGACCTTTAATAACTTCCTCAATTTTTTAAATATTTGAACGGCTTTTTTATCAAATTGGCAGGAATTACAGTCGGGTTCTGGAAAATCAAGGAAAATCAAAATCGTACAAACAGTTTTTGAGTTAATATCAAACAACCGATAAAAAAGCCAATTTCAAAAAACTACCGCGAGAAACAGACGATTTTTCCCTGAAGTGAGTTTTTTTGTTGACTTTCAAAATTTCTTAGATATTTAAACGGCTTTTTTATCACATTGCCAGGAATGACAGCCGGGTTCTGGAAAATCAAGGAAAATTAAAATCGTACAAACAGGTTTAGAGTTAATGTCACAAAACCAATAAAAAAGCCAATTTCACAAAGAATCGCGAGAATCAGACGATTTTTTCCTGGAGTGATTTTTATTTTACCTTTAATAACTTTCACAATTTTTTAGATATTTGAACGGCTTATTTATCAAATTGTCAGGCATGACAGCCGGGTCCTGGGAAATCAAGGAAAATCAAAATTGTACATACAGTTTTTGAGTTAATGTCAAACAACCGATAAAAAAGGCGAATTTCACAGAGAATCGCGAAAAACTGACGATTTTTTCCTGAAGTGAGTTTTTTTTTACCGTTAATAACTTCCAGAATTTTTTAGCCATTTGAACGGATTTTTTATCAAATTGTCAGGAATGACAGCCGGGTTTTGGAAAATCGAAGAAAATCAAAATCGTACAAACAGGTTTAGAGTTAATGTCACAAAACCAATAAAAAAGCCAATTTCACAAAGAATCGCGAGAAGCAGACGATTTTTTCCTGAAGTGAGTTTTTTTTTTACTTTTAATAACTTTCACAATTTTTTAGATATTTTTACGGCTTTTTTATCACATTGACAGGAATGACAGCCGGGTTCTGGAAAATCAAGGAAAATCATAATTGTACATACAGTTTTTGAGTTAATGTCAAACAACCGATAAAAAAGGCCAATTTCACAGAGATTCGCGAAAAACTGACGATTTTTCCCTGAAGTGAGTTTTTTTGTTGACCTTTAATAACTTCCACAATTTTTTAGCCATTTGAACGGATTTTTTATCAAATTGTCAGGAATGACAGCCGGGTTTTGGAAAATCGAGGAAAATCAAAATCGTACAAACAGGTTTAGAGTTAATGTCACAAAACCAATAAAAAAGCCAATTTCACAAAGAATCGCGAGAAACAGACGATTTTTTCTTGAATTGAGTTTTTTCGTTGACCTTTAATAACTTCCTCAATTTTTTAAATATTTGAACGGCTTTTTTATCAAATTGGCTGGAATTACAGTCGGGTTCTGGAAAATCAAGGAAAGGTTCTTGTAAATCAAGGTCATTTATTTTATTGTATGGAGGGTTCATATGACAATTGCAAAAGTAAAAAAATGTTTCTTCACGGGTTACGTTATAAAAAAAAGTTGAATACATATCTTTGACCTTGTCGGATCAAATGGACATCGGATTTGGATTCAGCGACCCCAAAAATATATAGGAATAATAATCTGAATCAATTTTACTATTTTTTCAAGATTTGACCTTGAATTGACATTGAACTTGACCTGATTGAGACAAACAGACACCGGATTCGGATTCAGTGACCAAAAAAAACATAAGGATATACTAGTCTGGTTCCGGGAACAGAACCTTTTTTTTTTTGCAATTGTCATATGAACCCTCCATACAATGTAAGTGCGAATTTGCGGACCATCAAAGATACCTTCTTTTAGTTCAGCTTCGCTTATGCCTGGAAACTTCTGCCCTAAGTATCCGAAACATTCACCATCCTTGTCCAGAGCTTTGACGAACTGTTTCATGAGACCAAGTTTGATATGAAGGGTTGGAAGCAAAATGTTTTATGGATCTACTAAAGGTTCGCGGATGATGTTTTTGGCCCCTGGATGGAATTCTGTTCTTCTTGGCCACTCTTTTCGTACATAGTGATTCTTTCTGTCGCTACTATCCCGGAGACATAAGAAACAAGGATTTTTTATAAAGCCTGATTGTTGTCCCAGAATCAGAGTTGCAATTTTAAGATCGTCGTAGACTTTCCATTGGTGTTCTGAGTAATTAATATTTTCCAAGACTATTGCCAAATTCTCGTACGTTTACTCTAACCTTGTTGAATGAGCTGTCGAAATAGGTGCAAAAGAGTTTCCATTGTACAGAAGAACAGATTTCAGGCTCCGTTTTGAAGAGTCGATGAACAGTCTCCACTATTCAGCCTTATAAATGTTAGGTTTCAATTCATTCATCAACCCTCTCACATCTGTACAAAATGTTAGCGAATTTTCTTTACCTTTGTGAAAGAATTCCCGAAACTTCTCTTCTCTGTTCCGATAAGCACAAGCTTTAGTCCCGGCTGACAAGTTTTTCTTTTTTAATGCTGCGGCTAAATACTCAGCTCCGTCTTTGGGCAATTCTAAATCTCTTATGAGATCATTCAACTCGTGTTGGTTAAACGTTTCTGGGGTCTTGTGCTTAATATTAGCAGGTAAATATACATTTTTTTCGCTGTCATCTGATTGTGATCTTCCACTAATTTCCCTCTCCTCGAGGGTGACTGACCAGTCCATTTCTACTGGTTCTTCGACTACAGCTTCAATTTCGGAAGTAGTCGGTTTTTTGACTGAAGCTACATTAGCATACAAGGTCGTAGATTTGTGACGGGCAATATTGTCGCCCGTCACATACGTGCAGAGCTCTTACACTCCCGGTCATATTTCCGACTAAGAGCCGACTAAGAGCTCTGCATTTATTTATTTCTCTGCCATCTTCCGCTAACACGTCACCGATCGACGCGAGGCAAGAGCTCGTCGGCTAGTTATCCCCGCCAACTCACCGACCGCAAGTTACGCAACTCCAAAGCATAAAAGGAGGTGCTCTGATACTTTTCGTCTCAGTTCGTCGGGGAGTAGCTTAGCCTACACTCGGGGAGCTGACTGTTCTCTCTGCTAGTGGGAGCAATCGTAGCAGAGCGAACGGGATCGACTTGGACATCTTCTGCAGGTTGAGTTCACCAGGTGTACGACTGGAAGGCGCAACTACAGCCGTACGCATAGCAAAAGGATTCACGACTAGAGGGCGCAACCATAGCCGCGCATCCTGAGCTAGCCTGGGGCAAGACCGACCTAGACAAAGTCTCCAGGTGAAATCCACCAGGTGTGCGACTGGAAGGTGCCACTACAGCCGTACACCTGGCAAAGGGATCCACGACTAGAGGGCCGCAACCATAGCCGTGGATCCTGGACTGACCTCGGGATGTAACCTAACCAACCGACAGACCGCGGGAACCTGATTTGCCCTGCAACCGTCTAGATAGACGATTACTACACCTCCCTCACCCCTCTCTCTCACTCCGTACCGTATACCGCCTAGAGAGAGAGACGGGCTCAGGAGGTGTCGCTCGCCTCGCTCTACCGATGACTACGCGCATGCGCAACACCGCTTACATCGCTTAATATTCCGCAGGTACCGACATCAGACTACACCGCTGGTATACACACTCGCTTCTCTCTCACACGCAAATATAGAGTCTCTCTACACCCAAATATAGAGTCACACATTCACACTATATATTGTAACCGCGACTACACACACACACTTACATTTAATATGTATTCATTCTACACACACTATAAACAAAATACACCAATACACTCACACTTAGTTCATAGTTAGAATTGTAATCTTATAGGAAGAATATATCACTTTGCTATTTTTGTCAATTAAAAATCCTTGTTGTTATTTATTTTGCCCTTAAAATCAACCCTGGTTCGACTGTAGCGTCCGGTAGGGCAAAAAGGGAGGCTTCACCCTCCTTCATACAAAATAACAATGTTACAGATTTACTACTTATGTTAAAGCCAAACGTATTCGTCATACAGATATAGAAGTCTGCTTCACATGATGGTTCGGACCATATCATGGGCTGTTGAAATAACAGCTGTTTCCGGTCTCGATTTTTTTCCCATTTTAGTAGCATTATTCTGCAGGAATTACGTATTATGTGGGGTACCCACTCTAATTCTTGTTTGACAACCTTTAGCTCAAAGCATGCTTCGTAAATATTTATGTACTTAGCAGGTAAGCTTCTTCGATATTTCGGTACTCCAAATTTACCACAAACGTAACAGAAACTATCAGATTTTCTGTTGCACCTATGAGAAGTAGAGTCTCTACTTGTAGCTGTTATGTCGCCAGTTTCGCTACGGTCGAAAGATTTCCCCTAGACCGTACGATGATTGGCGAATTCTCCAAGTTCGGTAGGCTGCTGACGTCGATTTGAAAATCGACTACCGCGAAACAATTATGATTTAAAATTATAGTAATAGTTCTGGGATTAATAAAGTGAACCCAATATCATTAATATTATTTTTAACTTTAATAATTCTTATACAATTCTTTATAAAGCAGAACTTGTATAAAATTCACTACGTCTAAACGATTTAAAGGTAGATGATGAACTGATGAACTGAGAATGTCATCCTGTCTAACCGCCCGATCTGCACGGTAGCTCTCTGACGGACTTGCTAGTAGGGTGGGGAGGGTTTTGAGGCGTGTACATTTTAAGGTAGTGTAATAAAAGATGGGAAAAACCCAGGCTTGGTATTTTCTCCAAACTTGAGCCTTTTTTTATGGAGGGTCGAGGTACTATTTTTCTAAGCTGGGTCGAGAGTTTTACATATGAAAAATCTTAAATCCTAACGCTGGGGAATTCCATTACTTTAACCTTATTTTATAAAGGTAAATTTAATAGTGGGAAAATCCCAAAACATTATCCCAATGGTGAGGAATTTCTAAGGTCAATAACACTCTAAATCACTTAAAACTAATAATATCAAGAGTAATCAATATTAGATTTAGTTATATTGGTAACTTTAATTCAAATGTTCGCGCGCATATGAGTATAATGGCGTCGACTTCAGGGAAGTCGCACGTCGTAACAGTAGCATTATATTCTACAGAAGTCAAGTTTTTTACCAAAGTAGAGCTGCGGTCGCACGATGACGACGATTGCGGGCCCGCTTCCATACCCTGACCAACCGCCGATACTGTTGGATGCTTAAGAGGGACACCGAGATAAAGACGCAAAAGAGAAAGAGAAATCCGTTACATAGATCTTTTGAGGACAAAAGGGTTCGCTACAAAAGAAGAAAAGTGTGAATTTTTGCAATCGTCATTTGAACTATCAAGTTACTAACTTAAATTGACTTTGAAATGATCTTTAGGATCAGCATAAAAATAAAAGTGAATACCATATCTGGACGTAAAATTTCCCGCCCTTTCGGAATTTGCAGTCAAAAATTCACTTCTTTAACATTTTTAAAATTTGATCTTGAATTGACCTTGAAGTAGACATGATGGAATCAAACGGATTCTAGATTCGGATTCAGTGTCCGTTAAAACCATAGAAATAATAGTCACCTTCTGTCAGTCAATTTTTTTGCCGATTTGACCTTCAAATTTCCTTAAATTTAACGTGATGGAGCAAAACGGACTCTGGATTCGGATTCAGCACGTCAACATACATACGAATATATAGGTCCGGTTTTTGGTAATTACCACTTTTTTTGTGTTCTTGTGTAATTTGAATCAATTTCACTATTTTTTTGGTATTTGACCTTGAATTGACTTTGAACCTGACCTGATTGAGACTAACGGACATTGGATTTGAATTCAGCGGCCCATAAAACAGAAGGATATACTAGAAGGTTCCGGTAACAGGACCTTTTTTTGTGTGCATGTGTTATAGGTGCTCCTCTTAAGTGACACTTCTTCGACTTAGAATTGGCAACGACATTCGCTCCTGAGCGTTGACGATTCTCTTCCAAGAAGAGCATTTGAAATGGCAAGGATAGGTGCGCTTATGCCTTGCGATTTTGGCGGTTCTTTACCTACCACAGTTGCTCCTGTTGGTAGGAAAAGAGCATGAGTCTTCACTAAGCGAGAGCTCACCGACCTTCTCGGTGGGTCTTGCGCAGCTGAATTTTTCACGCCCTTGCATTCCATTATATTCATTTTTTATTATTTTTTATTTTCATAAACAAATTAATAAATTTAATTTTGATTTGTTTTTCTCTCAATGGGATATTTTTTATTTTCTTTTACTAATTTTAAAAGAAACCTTGGTTTTTTTAATAATAAAATCCTGTAAAGAACCAAATGATGTAGCTGATAGTATCGGAGATCTAGCGTTTAATTGGAGCGAACCTCTCGCCTTCACGTTCCGTATCAGCCTCAACCATACCAGTGCTCGCAGATTTGAAACGAGACGAACTTGACACAATGAAAGGTCTATGTCCGTGTGAAATAAGTAGGAGTAGGAGACCGTAATGATTGCGCGCGCAGTAAATTCTCCTCTTCTGAGTTTGAAAACCCGAAGATGTACGATTGCCTTCGGAAGACTTCAGGCGGTCTATGCTATTTATATCTCCTAGATTCACATATGAAGGAAAATTGAAGAAATTTCGAATTTAATATTTCGATGCGTTTTGATGTTGAGGTTAGGTTCTTCAGGTGCAGAATATTAATATTAATACTGTTATATATATTATTAATGTTAATATTAGGATTATATTACAATAGAATAAATTAAAATATCCATTTATTTCTATTTGGATCTACAAATTGAATGAAATTCAAGAAATTGGTTATTTTAATGATTTGAATATTTCGCGCGATTCTTATATACGTAGATTTTGAGGTTCTGTTTTTTCAGCAGTAAAATACTTTAAATGTGATATTAATATAAATAATAAATACTATTATATATAATTAGTGTTCATTTTATAATGGTATATTCTATTCTGATTCAATTTATACCATTGATTCGCACTTATTAGAAAGAGATTCAGGAAATTGGCAATTTTAATTATTTGAATGTTCCGCGCGATTCTTATATATCTATTATAATATGCAAATGAGTAAATTATATAATTAACTGCATGATAATACAATTATGTATAAT
>UCOK01016524.1:0-12261 GCA_900474325.1 Synergus umbraculus
TAATTATAATTTATTTATATATATGTATATATATACATCTGAAAAAGCATAAAATCAAAATTGTTGCATAAACTAAGAATCGTGCGAATCATTAAATTCGACAGTTTTTTCCAAACCAAAATTTGTCTCCATGTACGGTTGGAGAGATAGATCACGGTTCGAGATAACGAAAACCGCCTGCAGAGTTTTCCGAAGCTTTCGGACCGAAATCGTGCACCTTCGACAATCTTCGAGTCGGTCTTCTACTCTTAGTCACACGGACATAGAGGTTCAGTTGTGTGCGTCGGTCGGCGTTTCAAATATGCGATCACTGCAATCAACTACTAAGCCGACTCGGAAAAATTTTACTGCCAGGGTCATTCTAAAAAGGTGTTTACTAAATGCTTTCCCCGTCCTTGTCTGTCTCCTCGAAAATAAAATACGAATTGTGAAAACGCGTAGAATAAATAGGTTTAAATTTAAATAAATGCGAACAAAAAATTACTTTCGCACCTAAACTAGATGTAAGTAGACAATAAAATCGAATATGGGACCTTTCAGGTCCATGTAAGTTACTTATAGGATATTTTCCATAAAAGAAAGGAGAGACTCCTCGACCTTGCCATACTCGGTCAAAAACAAAAAAAGGACCCGCGATGTCGCTATCATCGCCCTCATAAAAACGCACAAGTGTATGAGCGCTTAATCAATTGATTAAGAGGACTCATGGGCTTGATGCACTGAGATGCAACTCGGGACTCACGCCCCCACAGTTGAAAACCAAGAAAGGTAGTTAAACCTTTCTGAAGAGAAACTTCTAAAGGGCCATAGGCCATGGCAAAGCCAAAAGAGACTAAAAGGAGGAGCGGGGTAGTAGACGGCGCGCCATTGGGGAAGGGGGTTCGAAAAGCTACGCCCCGGGCATTGAGGCCCCTTGTGAGGGAGGACAGCTGCAAGGAAGAGGGAGAATTTCAGGGAAAATCGAGAAAAGGGCCGAGTTTTGAATTCTCGGTCAAGAACTTTAGATTTTATCCGGCCTCCGAGCGTATGACTTCGTTTCCGCTTGCTCTCTCGTGACTAAAGACTATTCTAGCGTCCGTTTACAAATTAAAATTACCCGAATTGTACCGTTTGTGCGATCGCGAGAATAAGAGACAAAGTTATTGTTTAACACGTAGCGTTTAAAAAGTGCATTATTATTCTATCAATATTTTAATACACTTGTGAACAACGAATTTGTGCTTCACGAACCATTCAAAAACTGAGTGACCTTTGAATAAACAATCAGTGACATAATAAAGAGTAAAGTGTTAATTCATTCTTTATCCCTACTTCACCCCAAACAAGAATTGTAAATTCTATATAGTATTCCGCATTCTATGAAGCCACTTTTATTCGATTCTTCACTTATTGATATAAGATTCATCGAAATCCCGTTTTTATACTGTCTAAGAAACATACTTAAGTGTTTACATAAGCTTTAATTGTTGTGATTTTTAAAATTAATTTATTACGTCTTATAACAATTAAAAAATGAATTTTTTTATGTGCAGGGGGGTCTCTTGTCGTAATTTAAGAAGTTTAATTACACACTGGCGGATATTTCATACTTTGACTGAAAACAGTGAGTACGTGTGTACCGTACCTGACTGCAATAGGAAGTTTTCAAATCTTAATTCTTTTAAGCGTAATTTTAAATTAAATCATAGTAATTACTTTGACTCGAACAATCTCAATACCACGAACAATAGTATTCAATGCTCAATACAATCCAGTAGTAGTGCAGTATCTGACGTGTCTAAAGAAAAAGATAGTGAATTAGATAATTTCAATACTCCTTCTTCCATAATTCTTAACGATTCTGAGGAATTTCTTGGTATAGCTACATCAAGTACATCTGGTAGTATAGATGAGAATTCGTTCTACAATATTGTTGAATTTCAAATGCAAAAAATGATTATAAATTTATATAGTAATCCTTCCATACCAAGAAAATTTGTTCAATTAGTTATAGACGAAATGCAGCACATGATTGGAGTTCCGATTAAAATATTGCAAGATAAAATTAAAGAAATATTTGAAGAACATTCAGTTCCATTAAAAAAATAGCTTGAAGTTAATTTAATGTTTGAAAAGTTTAGTTTAGTATATGAAAATAATAAGACAGAATATTTAAGATTGAAAAACTTAAGAGAGGGTGGATTATTGATTGATCCTTTTTCTACGAAGATCGGTGAAGATTTTGAAAGTAAAAAACGGAGCAGAAATTCTTAAGGATCGTCAAGCACAAATAGTACCGCTGCGAGTAGTCCTAAAAGCTTTTTTAGAATCTGGAAATATTTTAGATTGTATTCTCGAGTATATAGCTTCTTTACAAACAAATAATTCAACAGTTATTTCTAACATTATGGAAGGAGAAGTATGGAAAAGAAATACTACAAACCAGGTAGACAAAATATATTTGCCTGTGTCCATGTTTTTTGATGCTTACGAGACGGGAAATTGTTTGGGTTCTCACAGTGGGGTTCATTCGCTTGAAGGCGCATATATATCTTTAAAATGCATTCCTCGTCAATATCGAAGTCAGTCAGCAAACATGTTTTTAGCAATGCTGGTTCATGATGCAGATCATAAGAAATTTGGTAACAGTTATATTTTCGAAATTAATTGCTGAATTTAATTACTTAGCTTCAGAAGGAATTTTAATTGAAACAAAAACGAAAAAAGTTAGAATATTTATTATTCTAGCCGCGCTTGAAGGTGACAATGTTGGTTTCAATTTAATTCTAGGCTATAGTCGCAGTTTTTCCGCTAAAAACTATTGCAGGATTTGCAAAATGACTAAAGATGAATGTCAGTATGCTACGATTGCGAAGAACTCCTCTTTGAGAACAGAAACTAATTACGAAAATGATTTGGCTGAAAATGATTTCGCATCAAGTGGTATAAGAGAAGAGTGTGTCTTCAATAATGTACATTTCTATCACTGCATTCGAAATCTCGTTGCTGACATAATGCACGATATTGCAGAAGGCATTTTGCCACTAGAAATAACATTTGATTTTCATCAAATCATTTTGGTTGAAAAGTTAATAGATTTCGATGTTTTCAATTCAATATTACAAAATTTCAATTTCAATTTTGAATCGTCTAGGCCTACAGCAGTCACCTTGGATCAATTAAAAAGTAAATTCATAAAAATGTCAGAAGCTGAGATGTTCACTTTTTGTACCTATGCTTCAATAATGTACGGACGTTTTATACCTGAAAATAATATATATTGGGAATTATTAATTAAGTTGAGGCATCTTGTATCAATTTTACTATCAAACCACTTTGACACTGAAGGCTACGATTACTTGCAAATTTTAATCTCTGAACATCATCAACTATATATACAATTATTTGGATCGTTAAAACCAAAATAACATGTAATGCTTCATTATCCTTATGTTATACAATTGATGGGACCTTTAAGAGATCTTTGGGCAATGGGAGGTGAAAGAAAGCATCGCGAAGGCAATGCAAGTCGAAAGCAAGTCGACAGCCAATTCAGTAGCGACTAGGGTAAATATTTGCAAAACAATAGAGCTTAAACAGTAATTGATATTTTCAAAGCGTTTGTTGTTAAATAAAGGGTTCGATCCTGGGTTTTCGACTGGAGCTTTAAAAGAATTAAGTTTTAAAACTTCCAATAGTTTACCGCCTGATAGTGATCCAGATGATTATTTGGAGACAGATAAAGTAAGAGTTTATAATACAGAATATAAAATTGAATTCACGATTGTTATTGATACTGACGATGAATTCTTAGTATTTGCTAAGATTAAAAAAATTTTGATTTCGTCAGTAACAAACGATGTTTTGTTCTTCTGCGATACATATAAAACTATTTGTTTTTATGAGCATTTCTTCGCCTGTGAAGTGGTTCAAACAAAAAAAACTATGTTTATAAAGCAACGTGATTTACTTAGTTACCATCCAGTTTTGATGCATCATCATTACAATGGGAAATTATACGTGATAACTCGTAGTGATGCATATTAATATACGTCCGCGTTATAATATTATATAGTTATTAAATTTACATAAAAATAATACATATATATGTAAGTGTTCGTGCGATTTTCTAAATAAATTGTATTAGCAATTGTTCTGAGAACCTCCTTGAATACAATGGACAAGAAATGTGACACCTGAAATAAAAATCTTAATAAAACTGAATTGATTCTTTGAACTGAGTCTTTTTGATATGGGATTTAAACACTTTAGGATGATGGGGTTAAAAAGCTTGAATCATAGATTGTAATACATTGGATACTATATTTTAAGATCGTTAGATGATAAATTTTAATATCTTGGATTATAAATTTTAATATTGTAGGTTATGAATTATAACATCTTCGATTATAATTTATAAAATATGTAGATTATAAATGTTAAAATCTGGCACGTTTCAGGTTATAATCTAGGATATTATCTGCTAATATCTTTTTTTTAACATCTAGAGATTATAGTTTTAATAATCTAGATCGCTGTCCCATAGTTAATAGTCCAAGATTATACCTGCTAACATATTTTTAATTACCGTTTACAATCTATTTTTCTCAGTGTAGTGTAGAATAACGGATTTTGTGAATTTAAGCTTTTCTAAAATTTAACTTTTTTTAGAATATCAATTTAATACATCATCAAGTTATGAGTGAGCACCATTTCGGTATCCATAACGTATTCGTATATTTCGAAGCAAATTTTGAAGGGGGTAATAAAGCGAAAACGCTCATGTTAAATAAGGAAGTCTAAGGGCTAGGCGCCAAAGGCTACTTATCGAACATGAGATTAATATAGTTGAATAATCGCCTCTGGGGATAAGCCCTTTCATTTAGGAAGCAAAGTTCCTGGTTCGTTGCCAAGATGCATATTACTGTGCACAAGTAAATAAGAAAACACCATGCTCATACTTTTATTAAACTATTTATAAAATTTTGGTAGATATATATATTTCTTATAACACTGTATCAAAACTCTTAATATCTATTAATATTAATAAATAATATTAAAATCCAGTAATAAAAAAATTATGTAGGTGATTTTTAATTAATGTTATTGGATCTGTTAGTAAAATAATGAAAACTGGCGTGGGCATGCGAGAGAAATCCTACTTTACAACGTCTGAAATTTATGTATAGTTTAACTGTTTAAATATTTTTAGGTATGATAGAATATGTCTTAAGGGCATGTGTTACTTACCATATGAGCAAATTTAAATAACCCGGATTTTTTTCTACAATTTTTACATTTTCAAAAAAATTATAGTCAACATCCGTCAAGAACGTGAACACGGATGAATGTTGACTAAAAATTTTTTGAAAATGTAAAAATTGTAGAAAAAAACCCGGGGTATATAAACTTGCTCATATGGTAAGTAACACATGCCCTTAAACTACGTAAAAACATTTTTTTTTTAACTTTATTCCATTTTTATATTAAAAATAATGGCTGTGCGTAGGCTTCTCAAAATCAAAAGGGTACTCTCTAAATTTCTTGGAGTGAGATCCCACTCCAATGGAGTGAATTCTCACTCCAACTTCTAGCCAGAAGTGAGCTTCTCAGGAACTGGATAACGAGTCCATTGGAGTGAGCGTGTCTATCCAGTTTGGAGTGAGCTGCGTGACACCTATGGATGGAGTGAAAAACTAACTTCATTGGAGTGGAAAAAGTGACTCCAACAGAGTGACATTGCTGATGACTCCATAAAAGGAGTGCAGGAACTTTCTGAAGTGAGTTCGGTGAGAATACAGTAAGGCGACTGTAGAAATCACGGAGGAGTTCGGGAAAATTTCAAGAACACCGCGCTATTTCAAACAGTAAAAAAAATATTCCTATTTTTCTTTGCTTCGCGGGTAGAGATGATTTATAACATTAAAATTATTAATCTGCATTATATATTATATATTTACAAACAAATATTTATATTTATACTTAATTTATGTTACACACATAATTGCACACTCTTAAAAAATCTTAGACGCCTTGGGTTTCGAACCCTGCTAACACGCATATTCCTACCTAACCCTAACGACTAAGCCTCGCGGCTATATCACACTGGGGATACAAAAACAAAATCTTTACTAAGCTTGACCGGGTCGGTTCAGGACGATGAAACGTGCGCAGATGGACGACTGGGGAATGACGTCAAACAATTTTCGCTCCACTTGGTGTCACTTGACAAAGTTGTCGCTCCAATTGGTGTGACTTTATACAATGTCGCTCCTCTTGCAGTGACTTTATAAAGTTCTCGTTCCTCTTGGAGTGACAGGCATGGTCGCTCTTATTTGGTGTGAACAAAAGTCACTGCATTTTGGAGTATAAGAGTCACTCCAACAGAAGGAGTTAAGTTGCTGACTTCAATGGAGTGACTTAATCACTCTAATGGAGTGTATGTGGCATTCACTCCAGTCTTAAAGTGACATTTTCACTCCAAGGAATTTAGAGAGTAAACGATGCCAGGGAAATCTCGGTAACGGCTAGATTGAAAAAAAATAAAAATGGATTAGATTCAGTATGACAAATACTAGGTCTGTAGCCTCTAATGATTAATATTTATGAATAAATAAAAAAATGGTGGAAAAAAATTAAAAGAAAAAAAATTAATTTTTTTCACTGTTTTTTTATTTAAACAATTAGTAAAAATGTTATATTTTAATATATTAGAGGTTACAGACCTAGTTCATTATGTGCAGAATGGGTGGTTTAAATTTCATAAGGATCGATCGAATAGTTTTCATAAACTCCTTGGTACCGCCATGTGGGGGCGAAAGTAATTAATGCAAAATGTACAAACTAACAATCAGATTTATTTATCGAATTGAGAGTGCAGCTCCGGCCAAATCAAAGAAGAGTACAGAAACGTGCAAAGGTACAGAAGTGTAACTGACTACTTTGCCGAACAGCTGAGCTGTCACCGTGCGCTCACCAGCTGATCCGAAGAAAAAGAGAGCGAGGTGGCCGAACGACGATTCACAGCACCGCTGCTCGCCGATTTGGGCCCCGCCCCCAAGTCTGTACTCAGGCAACCAAAGTAACAGCCATGTTACGAACTTTGCAATAAAATTAATAAATAACAATTTTGTACGTATTTTAAGACATGTTCTATCATATCTAAAAATATTTATATCCATATCTTTCGTGACATACTAAAAAAAAATGTTGAAAAATAGCCCTTTTTTTAGCGTATAAAGTAGAATAACCCCTTAAACGAGTAGTAGTTGTACTAGGCAGGAACGGGGCCACTTACCATGCGTGCAATTACCGACAGGTACCGGTACGTTACCTTCGGTCGGTAATGTAGATTTAAGATAATTACCATAGGTGAAATTACCGACGGCTGCCAGAAAATTTACCTTCGGTCGGTAAAGTAGATTCTGGGAAATTACCATAGCTGTGATTACTTACGGTTGTTGGTAACATTACCTTCAGTCGGTAATGTAGATTCTATAAAATTTACGATGGTGTTATTACCGAGGTCGTCGGTAACATTACCTTCAGTCGGTAACGTAGATTCTAGAAAATGTACCATGTGTGGTTACCGACTTTGTTGGTAAAATTACCTTCGGTCGGTAAAGTAGATTTGTGTTAGGTCACTGACGTACCAACCTTGTGACTTGGTAGTTACCTAGCATGTGTTAGGAGTTCCCGCGCATTTTCTATGTTCCCGCGTATGCGCACGCAACCTGCGGAGTGGGGTCAGCAGTGTATGTAGTGGGGGTTGTGGATATATAAGGCGGTGCGGATTGACAAACAGACAGCGGTGTAGCAGCAGCAGCAGCAGCAGAAGCAGAAGCAGCAGTAGCAGTAGCAGATTATAAGATAATAAGATTTCACCATGGCTAATAAAGAAAATTTACAAGACTTATTAAACAAGTTCGTGGATGACATGGACGTCATTGATGAAGAGAATGAGGTAGGGTTCACTTATACATATTTGTATATATACTTTGGAATTTTCATTAATTAACAAAATTTTTTTTATTTAAAGCTTGCTCGGATATTGTTATTAGCGTCACCGAAGTCATCAGAATTCTCATCCCCTGTGGAAACTCAATCACTGAGGATTTATGACTGGCCAAGAACACCATCACCAGTGCAAGAGTCATCCTCAACTGATTGGCCTGATAGTAACTGGCCTTCACCAGTGAGACCTGCTACACCAATAAGCTCACCATTAGTGAGACCTGCTACACCGCCACCACTGCTGTCACCAATGGTGAATTATGATGAAGCTGCAGATAACCGAGACCAACGACGACAAGAACGTCGAGACCAACGACGACAAGAACGCCGAGACCGACGTAACCAACATCATCGTCATTGGAAAAAATGTAATCGCTGCCACCGATGCTTTTTACGACTTTAAAAAAAAAACTATGTAAACCACTTTTTTTTTTGCTAATTATAATAATAATCTTTAACATGAATTGTAATTATTTATTTTTTAAATCTGTCTCCAATTAGTATAAGTCAGCGCAGCAGAGACATCCTGAGAGCAGAGACAACCTGAGAGCAGCGACAAACTGAGAGAGAGAGAAAGAGAGCAGAGACAACCTGAGAGCAGCGACAAACTAAGAGAGAGAAAGAGAGAGACAACCTAAGAGCAGAGACATCTTGAGAGCAGAGAGAGAGACAACCTAAGAACAGACACATCCTGAGAGAGAGCGGAGAGACAGAGAGCAGAGACAACCTGAGAGAGAGAGAAAGAGAGTGGGCTCTGAGGCGCATGCGCATTATCTTCATTCATCTTCACGGTTCGCGCGCAAAGCAGAGAGAGAGAGAGACAAATATCATCCTTTCTCTCCACTTATTGGCAGGGTTGTGCAGTGACGCGTCACTCTAGGTTTTGAATCTTTCGCGCTGAAAAAGCAACATGGCGTTCACCTGCCTAGTAACTTACGGAAAATTACCATATCTTATGAGTTCACATGTCACTTGTGAATTTTTTTATGGTGAGCATTGTACGTGATAATTTACATTAAAAAAATTGTATAAAAGTTGTTTTAAAAAAAGAAATGAGTGATAAGCAGTGCTGTGGAGAGGGGTGTGATGATATCCGAGTACAATCATCATCAAATGAACAGGTTAGTAATAGGGAGTTGGTATTTTCTACATTTTGAGGTTAAATTTTCCCTCTGCTTGAAACATCGATTGAGATTCAAGATTATTATGTTATGTTACATTTAGATATACATATCTCATTTAAGTCAAATTTTAATTTTAGGTTTCACCGATTGACCTGTCGCTTAAATCAAAAACATTGAGGTACACCACTATCACTCAGAGGACAATTACTCATATGAATCAACAGTTCAATGTAGAAATAAAATACACACCAGAAAATTCAGAAAAATCGACACCGGCTTTTTTCACGTACACGTACGAACGAGCATACTTTTCGCAGCTTTTTGTATCACCCGAAGAAATGGAAACCGATGGTGATGATTTCAGATTATCATCTGATGGAGAGCAGAAGAATGCTGAAGAAAAAACTTCTCAGGTTCTTTCAACGCTCGAAGAGGATTTGAGATTATCATCATCATCATCATCAAATGATGACGAATTAGAGAAGGAGAACACTCCAATAAATTCTTCAAGAGAAAATTCTCTAAACGAGAATGAAAATAAAAAGCCCATAGAGCGTAAGATCATGCTTCTAGATCCACCCTATACTGACCCAGCTGTGCGAAAGCGCACTCGATCGACGATTGTGACGTCAAATAGGAAACTATTTGAAAAGAAGGATGATAAAGATGAAAAACATCTTGAAAAGCAGCAGAATGATCAACAAATGAAAGAGAGTAGGATTATAAAGAATAATGACAACGATGATTTGAAGAAGAGCACGATTGATCCTAAAAACCCAAAGTCATCGACGGTTGTGACGTCAAATAGGAAACTATTTGAAAAGAAGGATGATCAAGATGAAAAACATCTTGAAAAGCGGCAGAATGATCAACAAATGAAAAAAAAAGAGTAGAATTATAAAGAATAATGACAACGATGATTTGAAGAAGAGAACGATTGATCCTAAAAACCCAAAGACAAAGGCAGAGATCCAAAAAAGGATCCTTAAAAAACTGAACCAAATTAAGAAAGGATAATGGGAATCTAAAGGTGTGAAGAAGACAATCAAGGATATATTTTTTTTTATTATTTACACCATTCTTTTTTTATTTTTTTATTTTCATAATTCTTTTTTGAAACATTAAGCAAGTTTAAAAATGATAATGGGAATCTAAAGGTGTGAAGAAGACAATCAAGGATATTTTTTTATTATTTACACCATTTTATTTTTTTGTTTTATTTTTTATATTGGCATTCTTTTTTGAAACATTAAGCAAGTTCAGAAATGATAATGGGAATCTAAAGGTGTGAAGAAGACAATCAAGGATATTTTTTTTATTATTTACACCATTTTATTTTTTATATTGGCATTCTTTTTTGAAACATTAAGCAAGTTCAGAAATGATAATGGGAATCTAAAGGTGTGAAGAAGACAATCAAGGATATATATATATTTTTTACATTTACACCATTCCCATATGGGTTCCCATGAGAGATCCTTAAAGGTCCCCATATGGGAATTTCCAATAGGGTTCTTTTTTTTTACTTTTTTATTTTCATAATTCTTTTTTTTACTAATATTTATGCGGTTTATGATTACGGTTATGTGAGTAGTAGATAATTTATCTTAATAATAATTATAGTATAATATATATGAGTTGTAAAAATAGTAGATAGAAAAAGAATTAAAATTAATCTATCTTATAATTATTATTAAAATAAAAAAATAAGATTCTTTGTATCTGTTCTTCAACAAATTTATTGTACATCTGTTTTCTATACATTTGTGAACTCTACATTATTATAAGCTCCTCCTAGGTACTTCATTCGCAGCTTCTTCGAGACGGCGGCTTCTTGCATCTTCTCCAACATCATCGGATCCGCATCGAAAACCTTCAAGAGTCTTCCTGGTAGAAATATGGTGAAACTCTTCTCCAGTTCTGCTACAATTCTGGCCCCATATTTTGTTTGGACTCTGCAGATGTTCGTCACCTCATATGATTGATTAAGAGTCAATTCAGACATCGGCTTCGTGGGTAGGAATCTCTCCAGGCGACCAATCGAATTAAGTTGAGTTAGATCCATGTTGCTGCTCTTGATGGTGATTATTTACGGATGGTTCGGTTGAAGCTTTCAAGTTGCTCTGCTGCTGCTGTGAAAACTGGAATGATTTTCAAGCCTGATGCACCGCCTTATATTCCCAGATTCCCCACTCTTCTCTACCCCCCTCCAATTATTTACCCTCACCTAAAATTTTGCGCATGCGAAATGAACGTGACGCTTACAAAAAAAAAAAATGACTTGGAGCTATATTAAAAAATAAGTTTGAACTTGGTTTTAATTTATATTCAAACTAATTTAATATTATTCCTTAAAAAGTAATTATTTTTAATTAATACTTAAAAATAATTAATTTAATAGGAGAGGTATTTTAGATATAAAATTCTCAGATTTATTCAGTAAAAATAACATTTATTCATAAAATCTTAAACTATTTTTTACAAAGTACAGTCAAAATTATTATAATAATCTTTTAAAGTATAGTTAGTATCTACTTCATCTACATTATTTGGAGTATAGTTGGGTTTCGGCTTATGCGTAGGATTTAGAATCCAATTTTTGAGGACCATCACATTCTGTACTGCACAATTTTTCATATCAAAAGTGTGATGACTACATGAATTTGCAGAGCCCTTGTTCATTTTCTTTAACGAAGGGCATTCAAAGTCATCCAAATCTTGGATATTGATGACAAACTTTTCAAGCCATTTCTTCTTTTGAAGACCTTTAACATAGATTGTGCGAGCACCAGCTAATACTTCTTTAAGTATAGTTCTGACTTCTTCGTAGGGTATATCTCCAGCATTCCAGTCAATTCCGTGGTAATTTCGCATAAGCCATAGATTTCCACTCTTGTATCTTCCTGGTAGTGAATTCCAACTGCACGGTGATTCAAAGAGGAAGACTAGTGGTTGAGCATCTTCCTGGAGAGGTAGTATGGCCAACTCCTTGAAGACAAAGTCGTTGTAGGGTCGCTTGAAGCCTTGGATGTCTACGATGAACTCCATATCGTCTGAAAATGATATTTTTGGCTCGATTCGGCCTTTTTATATCCTCCAAACCATTCAATTTTACCCCCACCACTCAATATTAACCCCACTATCT
>UCOK01016529.1:0-68924 GCA_900474325.1 Synergus umbraculus
TTGTAAAAGATTTTGAGGATTTTTAAGGATTTCGTGAAATCTTAAGGGATTTTAAAGCATTTTAAAAGAATTTAAGAGTTTTTGATAAGTTTTATTAAAAATTTTAAAGGTTTTCATGGTATTTTGTAAGATTTTCTAATAATTTTAAGGAATTTCGAGATATTTTTCTGATTATTAAAAAATTTTGTAGAATTTTTTAGGACATCGTAAAAGTTTTTGAGGATTTCTAAGAATTGTTAGTTATTTTCACCAATTTTAACGAATTTCAAGAGGTTTCTATAAGAATATTTTAAGAGATTTTAACGAATTTTGAAGTTGTTTGTAAAATTTAAAGAAAGCAGCAAATTAACATGTGCCTTATTATTTTGTTTTCCTTGATACAATTTCAAGTGATTTAAAAGCCAATCAGGTTTGCAACAACAATGTATGCGAGATTTTCGAGACATTTCGTGACACCAATTTTTTAAGATAGGATAATTGTATATTCCTTTAAAAAAGACATGCTTGTTAATAACAATAATGTTAAGTCTGAGTTTAGAAACATAATACCTTAGTATTTCTCTCGATAATACTATTTCTCTGCCAATGAATATATTTGCTGGGTTTTCCATTCCTATTAAGAAAATCTGGAATTCCCCAAATCTTTAAGCTTTTTATGATTCTACCAAAGACCTAACTTATTACTGGTCTTGCTACAATTCTATGTTTAAAAGTTCTATGCGCGCTAAGGTCCAGGTACTCTTCGACCCTTCAGATTTAACCATCATAAAATCCAAATGCTACTTTTTCTAATATTCTTGCTTTCTCTAAAAATGTGCCTCTGAACCTTAGAAAGTCTCTTTAACCCAGTTATACTTTGATCTTGTAGGAGTTCAGAGCTTCGTTGAATTATCTACTGAGTTACATTTTCGTATCCTAAAAATTCACATCTTCTTAAGTCTCTCTATTTCTCATCATCTTTTTGAGTTTTTCTCTATATCTCAAGAGTTGATTACATCTTTGTTCATCACTTTGAGTCTTTTCATTTTTCTTGACTAAATTTCATTGTGTTGAGTTTCTTCAAGTTTCTTTAACTGATCACACTTTTCTTTTGTTAATTTATATCTCTTAAATCTCAAACATTTTTTTAATCAATGTTTACTCATTGATTTGCGAGTTATTTCATATCTTTACATCTTTAGTGAAACATCTCTCAAAATAATCTAATTATTTCTTGCTAAGTTTGTGAAACTTCTCTCAGAATCTGGATTATACCTTAAATTTCTTATTCATATTAGAAATCATCGGTATTTTATGAATTGAGCAATCCTGTTAATTTAAATAAACTTTAATTGTGTTAAACCTCTGTATCTTTGATTTCGATCACCAGTACTACTTTTTAACAAATTCACTGGAAATCACTGGAATTTTCTTTAAATATCTTAAAGTCAGTGAATCTTATGAAGTCATTGCACTCTCTTAATCTGAATTAGTTAAATTTCACTAATTTATAGTATGAATTTATTTATGCTACAAAATTTATTTTTAACGTAAGGGATTTTGCCACAATATAAGGAAATCTCTTCTGATTGGTCAAAATTATGTTATTTCACTAATAGATTAGTGATCTCGAGTTCGGTCACTAAAAAATTAGTTAATTGAAGTTACTAAAGAATAGTTAATTATGATCAGTAAATGATATTAGTGAAACTACTACTAATTTACTAGTAAAGTTTTTACTATTTCAATAGTCAATCCACGATAAATGACTATTTATTTAGTAAATCATGTATTTACTAATATAACTAGTGAAATTTTGAATAATTTAAGTTTAGAAAGCAATGTCCTAAAATATCTTCCGGTCCTGCGAAAAAGTATTTGTCCAAAATCCAACATCCGAAAAGGTTCTTCATGCCTGTTAGGAAGTTGATTTTTTTTCTCCTTTAGAGGTGGAAAAAAAATAGTGAGAGGTCGAGAAATCAGTCTAAAGTTAAATTGACGGAAAAGCGTTAAGTTCACTAAACCGGAAGATGGTTTCCTTGTTAGTCTAACTATAGTACTCTCTCTGGATAGAATTTAGTTATAACATATATAACATATAGTATATAACATATCTAGTATATATCTAGTGTCTAGTATCAATGAGGAATCTTGGTTCTTGGTTCTTGGTCATTTCTGGATCTCGGTTCTTTATCCGCAGTGCAGCAAATTTTGCGGAAATGTCGGTGTCGGTGGAGTTTATCAGGCAGGCACGGAAATAGGTGGATACGATCCTGAACGAGGTTCGCGCGAAATGGGTCCCCGCGAGGCGTAACGTAGAACGTTTTCAGGGCCCCGGGCTGGACAGATAGGAGGTAGTTAGCAGAGGCAGGCTCGTAAGATTTCGGTGTGGTTGTATGTGAACCTCATTCTGTCCACCCAACCCGCGTTAAGGGGCTTTCACACATTTTCCACTTTGCGAAAATCAATTTTTTCCCAAAATAAAATTTTACTCGTTCCCCTTTTCAATCTTTCACCATTTTTTATCAGTACCCGAAATTGCAGATGTGAATTTTGAACTTTTTCAATTTGAAACTGAAAATTAAGAACTCAGCGTCGCAATTTTGTTTTATATCGAAACAGAAAACATGATAAAACCGGTTTAAAATAGTAAGTACTCAAAAATAGTAATTTTGAAAATTAAAGAAGTACTGCGACAAAATTTGACTTATTTTATCAGGAATATTTATTCTAATCGCCTAAAATATTCCATAATTCCAAAATGAAGAGTTTTTTGTCGATTGTATCTTCGAAACGTTAAAAAATTCTTTATTTAGATTTTTTATATATATGTTATGGATTATATATTGCATATTTAGTACTTTACCAGTTTTCTTTTTACGAAAAACGCTTGAATCATATTGAGAAAAATTAGAAAATCAGACAGGACCGAGTGAGGTGGAAATTCGATTTTTTAAGGATGTCAGAGTTCACGTATGGCAGGTTTTTGACTCTTTTTTGACTTCTGAATGATATTTTTCGTTTTAGTGTGAATGCTCCTTTAAGTTTCGGTCGCCCACCCGTACATACACACAGAAAACGTGAAGCAACGTAGGTGTGGACCATCACGTTGCACACGTTCGTGCCAGGCTCTCTCGTTCGTTTCGGACCTGAAGACCGAAGGCAGATCGATCGGACGATTTTCCTCGGGGTTTTCCTCGACGGTCACCCCGCGACGAAACGAGTAAGTGGTCGTAGCAACTCGCGTTTCTAGGACGAAGAAAACGCGCTGCCTCGTCGTTGCCTGTTATATACTCTCCTTCTATATATCACCGTTCCTCGGAATGAAAATACTCTCCTTTCTGACCTCTACTTTTTTTTTTTCTGAAAAAATACCGAGAGGATCAAGCGAATCTCTAAGTGGAGAAATTGGAAATGGAAGATTTTTCCTTTTTTGTGTTGAGTAGTTAAAGAGGCAATCATTTTATTTTTACGAGATATTCATAAAAGGGGATCTGATTTGAAAAAAAATCAAAGAAAGACGTCAAAGTGATTTTGCGATTTATCTCAAATATTTATAAAGACACTCGAAGGCTTAAACTTATTTTTCAATCTCTTAAAATTATTTAATATTGCTTAAGATCCCTTGAAAATCTTTAAAATAATTTAATATGCCGTGAAATTCTTTAGAAATCCATGATTTATTTTAAATTACTTATAATTATTTTGAGTGTTTTAAAATTCCTTAAAACTAATTTTAAATCTCGTTTAAAATCCCTTGAAATTCTTTGAAATGCCTTAGAATTTTTTAGAATTACTTGTAATTTTTTTTAATGTTACTCTAAATTTTAGAGTAACATAAAAAAAGTTATTTTAAGTGATTTTACAAATTTTCAATTGTTTCTAAAAGTTTTGAAGTCTAAAACTTATTTTAGAATCAATTGAAAATCTGTAAAATCACTTAAAATAACTTTTTTTTTCTGAAAAAATACCGAGAGGATCAAGCGAATCACTAAGTGGATAAATTGGAACTGGAAGATTTTTCCTTTTTTGTGTTGAGTAGTTAAAGAGGCAATCATTTTATTTTATACGAGATATTCATAAAAGGGGATCTGTTTTGAAAAAAATCAAACAAAAACATCAAAGTGATTTTACAATTTATTCCAAATATCTATAAAGATACTCGAAGTTTTAAACTTATTTTTCAATCTCTTAAAATTATTTAATATTGCTTAAGATCCCTTGAAAATCTTTAAAATAATTTAATATGCCGTGAAATTCTTGAGAAATCCATGATTTATTTTAAATTACTTATAATTATTTTGAGTGTTTTAAAATTCCTTAAAACTAATTTTAAATCTCGTTTAAAATCCCTTGAAATTCTTTGAAATGCCTTAGAATTTTGTAGAATTACTTGTAATTTTTTTAAGTCACTTTAAAACTTTTAGAATCAATTGAAAATCTGTAAAATCACCTAAAATAACTTTTTTTCTGAAAAATTACCGAGAGGGTCAAGCGAATCAAAAAGGTTATATAAAGAGAGAAAAAACGAATTTTTTGAATTTTATTACAAATTTTAGAAATATTAGACGATTTAATAATATTTCAAGGAAGTTTAGGAAATTTATCGTGAATTTTTGAAATTTTTAGGGATTTCGTGTGATTTTAGGTAATTTTAAAGGATTTAACGATATTTTGATAAATTTTAAATAATTTTAGGAACTTTTGAAGGGATTTTACGAAATTTCATTGGATTTTCGGATATTTTTGAGATTTTGAATAAAGTTAAGGAATTTAAAAGGAATTTGTCGATATTCTATGGGGTTTTAAGTAATTTTAAAGGATTTTAAAGTATTTTATGGAATTTGAAAGAATTTAAAGGTATTTAAATCTCTTGAATTCGTTTTAAATGTCTTAAAATCTTTTCAAATATTTTCCAATCGCTTAAACCTTAAAATATCTTGAAAATCCTTTAAAATCATATTCTAAATATCTAGAAATACAAAACAAAAAAATGAAGAAATTTAAAAAGTTGAAAAAGTGTCAAAATATCTTGTTATAAAAAATCCGCGGGTCAAAATAACGTCTTGCTTTCAGCAAAAGGAGTGCAAAAACAAGAAATTAATCGTGCAGATTCTAGTTAATAAATAATTTGAAAAAATCGAAACTGTAAATCGATTCGAAATAAAATTGAATTCCTGCGCATTGAGATGTAATTTTTTTTTTGAGAAATAAAAATTTAAATGAGGAGGGCAAACAAAAAAGAAGGGAAGTTGAAAAGAAGAGAAGGGCCAAAGGGAAGAAATGAAAAAAGAAAAGAGAGCAAAAAAGAGGAGGTAAAGAGACATGAGAGGAAAAAAAAATAGAGGAGAGTGGCCGGTTTGGCGCGTAATCGAATTAAGCCTGCTCGAATCGACTGCGAGTCTCCTGAATATTCCAAGGAATATACAGGGTCTCTCTTCTCTCTCTAACTTTTGGAATTTCTTCCTCTTTATCTTTCTCTCTTGTCTCTAGTGCAAATTGTCTTCGCAAATTCGGTAATGGGAGGAACCTTTGTCCCGGGAAATTCGATACTGATGTAATCATGTGTATTTTCCTGCACTTACGAGCCTTGAAACTGTAAGGTCGAAAGAGTTCATTAATTAAGTGTTTTAACACTATGCCTAGTTTGACGAGGTGAACCTCGAATTATATTTTATTTTATTGAAAACATTAATAATTGATTCGCTAAGAGAACACGAGCTTGTTACTCTAGCGATAGTTGCTTAGTATCTAAAGATGAAGTAAAAAAATGTAGGTAAATGCGAATATAAAACTAAAATGGATCGGTATGGTCAGGACTGAATTGGTTCAGGATTACACTGTTCAAAAAAAACTTAAAAAAAAGTTAAAAAAAACTCAAAATTTAATATATAGAGCTATATTAAAATTAATATACCCTTATATTAATTTTAATATGGTTTTATATTAATTCTAAAACACATGGTAATATATTAAATTTAATTTACGGTATATGCAAATGACTTTACACAATGTATATTAAAAGTATATTAATTTTGCAAACATTTTTAACAGTGTAGTGTATATTATTCGCCTTATAAACGATCTTACTCCTAAGCTGTCCCAAAAATAAGTACAAACTTTTTCCTGTCTAATCTGTCACCGTAATAAAATACTGAATGTGACAGTTATAGAAATAAATTGAAAATTTTACGCTAAATATTTAAAAAATTGAATTATTGCGTGTTATTAAGACGTAACAGTTAAGTTTTATGATTAAAAGATATTTTTTGTTTTTATTGTATAATATAATGAATATAATGACTTTTATTATATGAAATTAATGAAAACTGTCCATATTTCTTGCATTTTAATTCGGATTTCCATCAATCTAGCGTGTTTAGAATTTGTTATGTCTTCAAATTGCTTTCAAAGTATTGCCCTAAAATTGGAATTGTTTTTCAGATTTGTGAATAATTTCCTAAAAGATTTATTCCATCAGTACGGATTGATCTTAAAGTCAGTAGCAGCTCTGAGAGTCTATAAATTTTGAGTTACTACAACTCTAGGTACTATCGCTATCCTATTTTATCGGGTGCTATCAGCTCGTGGTTTATGAGAGTGACCTCATCGTATTCTCGTTAAACTGAAGTTATTGTAAGTTGAAGGGCATGACGTCATGGTATTACAAATAAAATGTTGAAGTCCTGTTGATGACGGAATAGAGGAAATTTGACCGTTTAATAGGCGTCGCAGGTAGAAAGAGCAAAGGCCGCGAAAAATGGTCATCGCGAAAACTCGAAATCGACCGGTTTTATTTGAATTTTAGATTCGGATAACTGAACTCGAATTTCAAATTAGAATTAGAATAAGGAGAAGATTTGACATTATTAGAATTACAGCAAAAATCATTGAAAATTCAAGACACTCCCAAATTAAATGAATTCCAAATTTTCAGAGAGTCATAACAAAAATAGACGTAATATTCAAAAGCAATTCCAATTTAATTCCAATTCAAGGTAGTCTTAAATCGAATTTATAGTCAAAATTTAGGAGTATTTTTTAACGATTAGTTTTTATTGTTAAAAACAGACACGCGGTAGGTAGAAAGGATGAACATTGAGAAGATGGTTACACGTGATGTACGTGCTCGCCCGATTTATGGAGAGTAGCCGGGGAATTTTCGGGACTTAAGAATACCGGGTGGTCTTTTAATTCAAATGACAACCAGATGTTCGGGGTCGGGAAAAACCCAAAGTACGTGAGGTAGAAAGGGTAGACCCAGGAGGCGCATGAATATTCCCCAAATACCATTTGTCATAATTCCCATTTGACCGAATTTCCTATTATCGAGTCAACAATTGCTTTAATTTTTATGCGCCCGAATTATTATTCGACATAAATCACTCCGAATTCACATAAACCCAAATTTCTATATACCCCGGTTTTCATTTGACCTAATTTCTAATTGTCTGAATTACTATATTCCTTCTTACAACTTTAAGTCTTTCAATAATTAATCAGATTTGCAACAACAATGTATGTCTGATTTTCGAAACATATTCTGTGATATCACATTTTTAGAAAGGAATTTCAGAAGGTTTCTATAAAAGTTTTAAGTTTGACCATTTTCAAGTAATTTTTACAAAATTCAAATGAATTTTAGGATATCTAAAATATTTCGTAGAACTTTAAGGGGCTATGCTAGTTTCTCTTTTTCAAAAAATCGATTTTATTTTTTTTTGCATTTTTCCATAGCTAATCATCCTAAAAATAAGTACCCAAAATTGTAAATCGATATCTCTAATAGTTTTTAAATAGGAGCACTTTAGCGGCACTGTTCATTAGCGCTAAGATAATTGCGGGCTAGGAAACAAACGAAAAAACATTTTAAAACTAATTTTAAAATGAGTGAAAAACCTTCATACAACCACAAAAAAGGCTACAGAGCAAAATAGGTCATCAAATCGCGCAATAGGAAGGGAAAATTTACCGCAAATCAAATCTGTGTTGAAAACTTTAAATGGGTTTTTTTCAAAACTGCATTTTTAAAATCGGGTGACGGTGTAGCTCGAAAACTAATCATCCAATCGACTTCAAATTTTTACACAGTCTTTATTATATGTTTCTACAGAGGATGAACCTCCAACTTTTTGTTATATGAAAAATTACAACTTTTATAAACAAAAAACGAGCGTATTTTTAAGCAAAATTTGAAATTTTTTTTAGAACAACGCCATTTTTATAATTTTTAATATTTTCAAAAGCTAGAGGTCCATCCTCCAGAGAAACTCATGTAGTTTACTAAAAAAAATTTTTTTTTTTCGAGCATTCTGGCATGGGCGACATTGTATTTCAACTTTTTTTAAAAGGACATTTGCGTTTCGCCTTGTAACTCTGCTTCGAATGAATATTTTCTGACGAAAATTTTGTGATAAATACATAAAGACATGTACAATATACTGCAAAAATTTTAGAAAGCATAAAGGAGTAGTTTTGTTTTTTTTAATCTTCAAAAATTGCTGTGGAATTTTCAAGGAATTCATACGATTTTAAAAGATTTTTAAAATAATTTTAATAGAGTTTGAATGTGCAAAATTTGGAGTAATTTTAAGAGTTTTTAACGTATTAAATTAAAGGATATATAGGAAATATTATTGTAGAATTTTAAGAGATTTTCACAAATTTTAACGATTTCAAGAGATATTTATGAGTTTAAAAATACTTTATGGAATTTGATGGATTTTAAAGTTTGTCCAGTAATTTTATTTATAGATTTCAAAAGATTTCGTAGAATTTAAAAAAATTTTG
This sequence comes from Synergus umbraculus, assembly GCA_900474325.1. Taxonomy (NCBI): domain Eukaryota; kingdom Metazoa; phylum Arthropoda; class Insecta; order Hymenoptera; family Cynipidae; genus Synergus; species Synergus umbraculus. The sequence goes on from UCOK01016529.1 coordinate 8,770, forward strand.
AAAGTTGTCAAATTTTTAGGGATTTCAAGATATTTTTCTAATTTTTAAATGATTTTGTGGATTTTTAAAGTTTTCATGAAATTTTAACGGATTTTAAGGCAGTTTAAGAGAATTTAAGAGATTTTTATGAGTTTTATAAAAATCTCGTGAAATTTTAAGTGATTTCATGGAAGTTTATGAGATTTATAATAATTTAAAGAAATTTCAAGAGATTTTTCTGATTTTTAAAAAACGGAGAATTTTTTCAGGATTTCTAGGAATTTTTAGATATTTTATCAAAGAGGGGCCATCAGACAAGGAGGTAAGGTAAAGCAGACAATGAAGGAGTTAATAAAGAATTACAGAGGAGTTGAATCTGGATGGGACCAATGAGAAGGGGGAGGAGGATATATGTGATGATGGATTGGTGAAAGTGCAGAGGGAAAATGAAGTAATGGGTTAGTGAAGGGTTTAGAATTAAAAGAGAGGTCTATGAGGAGGGAGAGGGGCATATTGAGCATTTGACAAAAATGGGGAGGGGAAACAAGATAAAAGGAAGAAAAAAGGGGGCCATTATAGCAATTGATAAAAAATGTTGACAAGGAAGGGACCAAATAGGGGAAATGTGATGGGGAGGGGCTGATTATAAAATAAAGGGACCGTATAAAACGTCCTGATAAGAATGGAAAGGGGCAATGAAGATAAGGGGCTGAAGTAAAGGGACCATCGAAGAGATTAATAAAAATTTTAAGAGAGAATGGGCCGTTAGGGCCCAAAGTTACCGTTGACAAGGAGGAGGGGGTATATGTGGTGAAGGGTTGATGGAAATGTTGAGGGAAATCAGAGTAATGTTTTGGTGAATGGGTTAGAACTAAAAAGAGGGGCCATTGTAGGAGTAGATGAAAAATTCGAGAAAATAGGGGCTAGAGGGGTTTCAATGTGAAGGGGAGGGGCTGATTAAAATCGGGAGGGGCCAAGTGGTAAGTGGTTGATAAATGGGTCGTCACCACCAGAAAATGTGTCTATAATAATATGGAGGGGTAAGTAGGGGAGGGGGGGAAATTTAAATTGATTATTTATAATGCTTTTAATTTAAAATTGTTATATTTAAAACAGTTGAATTTGAAGCAAGTTATTTACGCTCCTGAAAAATCGCGTAGCTAATGTCTCACAAGCAAGAATAAGGCGCGAATAAATTGAAAAAAAGTAGTTTGTGAGGTGTGTGGAAATAAATAAAGAACCGAGAGAAAGATGTCTTGCTATGGCAAGGCAAACAAGAAAGAGGGGAAAGGCGGCTGAAATGAATATGTAGGTGAATGGTTATGTAAATCAAGCAGAGGGCAGAGGGAGGATGGAGGATGGCACGAAAGAGCGATGGGTAGATAAACGACCAAATAAACGGACGGGTGGGTAAGAGGATGGGGGTATTGGGGTATCGAGGTATAGGCATGGGACATGGACCTGGGACCAGATAAGCTGAGGGGTAAGGGAAAACAGATTGCTATGACAAATTACTGTACGAGCAAGTTCGAGGACAAGTCAAACGTGTTCGCTTTCGCTAGTTTGGTTCCTCAAAAGAGTCTCAATTTCGTCCGACTCGTCCGACTAACTTTCGCGGCTCGGTGATTTTCACTCGTTTGAAATCTCATTCCGCACTCCGCTTCTTTAAAAGAAGAAGAAATATTTTCAAAAAAAAAAGTTAATATGGCAATATTGGCTTTTTTCCAATTACAGATCCCGCATACCGACATTTACCGATATCTAGGTCTTTCAATGGTTTGTGTCTTACTTTTCTTTAAAACTTGGAAGGCTCTAGTGTATTAAAGACGAAAAGGTGAAGTTATTTTTAGCATCTAGAGGAGGAGCGAAGAGAACCTTCAAGTTTATTGTCGTTCTGATCTCTAATCCGTGTATCTTATTCGATTTGGTCGAATTATCGTAGGCTCGCACAATCCTTAGGCCTGAGAGGCTACTATCTCATCCCGCTTTGTGTAATCCTGATAGCAAAATGTGCGGTTGCAGCAAATGCGACACTGCGCCAAAATCGAATGCCACTGCGACCCATTAGAGGTCCTAATCCTCCAAATGCCACTGTCGAAGCTGGATGGTTTAAGGTGACTAGAATCCGAAACCCTCAATGAAAAACGCATTACTGAAAGACTAGGATTACTTCTGCCCAGAGATTCCTGTTACCGACATTTACCGACATTCGAGAACAATTGATGGTTTGGGTCCGTGCTAAATATTATCAGATTAAGTTAAAAATCTAAGTCTTCTTTATCCTTCTTCAAAAGACACGAGTCAAGGTAAAAAGTCAAGGTTAAGCAAGGAATACAGTCAAAGAACAAAGGCGTGGCGAAGAGGTACAGTAAAAACAAAGAGGCGTGGTCAAGAGGTATAACCAAAAAGGGGCGTGGCCACATGTACAGGCAAAGACAAAAGGCACAGTAAGGAAAACAGGCGTAATGTTACGCCTAGAGGTAAAAGGCGTGGCCAATGGGTACAGTCAAAGGAAAGAGGCGTGGTCAAGTGCAAAGGGCGTGGCTAAGGAGTACATTTAAATAATAGAGGCGTGTACAGAAGGGACCGTCAAAGGAAAGGGGCGTGGTCAAGGGACAAAAGTGAGGGCACTACGTGGATTCAAAAGCAAATAGGCGTGGTAAAGACTACAGTCAAGACAAAAAGTCACGATTAAGAGGTACAGCCAAGGCAAAAAAGATGTGATTAAGTGTTCCAGTCGTGTAAAAAATCGTAAACAGCCTCGATTCTTGAAACACCAGCTGCGAAATCTTTTTTAAACTAGAAAAAGATCTTTTTTTCCTCTCTTTTTTCCACAGAATTTTTTTGTACGTTTCCTTTTTACTTCCCAACCCCAATCCCAGTTCCCTTTTTTATTCTCTTATCCAGGAGAGGTAGAAATTGCACACGCGAATCCAGTGAGGCCACTTTGTCCGCGTACCTTCCACGGCTAGAATTTCCTCTTCGTCCTCTTGGAAGGGTGGCACCATGAGGGACAGGAAAAGGGTGGGTGGTCGAAGGGTGGTTACGACCAAGCTTCACTGGCGCGGGGTTTGAGGGGGGTTCGAACGAGGGGAGGATCGCGCAGAACGTACTAACGTTGGAACGTACTAACGTTGAAGTAGATGTATATAGAGGGAGATATATACATATATATACATATGTACATGTGGAGGTAGAATGTAGATATAGCATATATAGCATACATAGCGAGAGAGGACTGCTCTGGAAATGCGTCGGTTCGCCGGCACTAAGTATAGGCGTCCTCGCGACGCCGGCCGTCAATATACCACCCCTAACTAACCCCCTGGGGGCTATGGGTGTTAGGGGCTTGGAGTGAAACGAGAGAAGCATGTTAGTTGGGTGAGCTGGCAAGACGGAGACGAATCTTCTCGGAGGAAGAGAGATAGTTGGGAGATCCATGATGGACTTACAGGAAAACAGATTTTCACCTGTTTTCAAACTCATACTTGATTTACTTTTTCATGGACATTCTGGTATTGTGTTACTAGACGTAGGGACGAAATCTTAAAGGATATGATGGCAAAATTATATAAGGATATGTTATAATGTTAAAAATATGATAATTATCAGGAAAATAGACCTTAATGGCATAAAGTAGAGGCTTAAATATTGGAGAAAATGGTAAACTGAGGATATTCATAGAAGAAGGCAAGATGATTTGAAAACAGAATAGACTACCGCATAAAATGGCAAAATGACATAAAGATTGGATACAATCTCATAACAAAAGGCTAAATGTTAAAAGGATTGAGTGGAAATTTAAAACATTGGATAAATGTCATAAAAATGGTCCCAGTGGTATAAGAAAAAATAAAAAAGCGTAAGAATGAAATATTAATACCATAGAAAATGGCAAAATAACAAGGATTGGATAAAATTTCCCAAGAAATGAAGAATTTCCATATGAAATGGTAAAATGGCAAAAAGAATGGAATAATGCCAAAAACTCTTCTAAACAAAGTGACATAAAAAAAGTGAATTAAAAAATGGCCTTAGTGGCCTAGATCTGAGGCAAAATGGCCCAAGAAAGATGCTTAAAAAACTACTCAATACAATGATCATCTGCATGCTTCTAAATATCATGTCTGTGACTCTAAATGACATATTTATAACACAGTGAAGGGAAGTTCATTGCTTATGATTATTTAGTGTCCTGGGGGTTGTTTACATGCTTGGTAGAGCGCGAAATGATCATATCATCGTTCACTTAACATACCCGAGCCAAAATAGAATTTATACGTAGTTTACGAGTTACAAAAGTGCCAAAATATACTAAAAATAAGGAGACAACATTTTTTGACGACTCCGTCCCAAATTCGTCTGGAAGAAATCTTCCAAAAATCTCTAGTTGACCTTCTCTTCACGAGTCCAGCATGGAATGCAAACTCGAAACCACTTTTCGACTGAGTGAAAGAGAAGGGAACAGGGAAGAGAACCTATCCTAGAGAAAGGGTGAAATGTAAGGGGTGAGGGGAGAGATAGATAGATAGAGAGAGAGAGAGAGTGACAAAGCAGACAAAGAGAGTGAGAGATAGATAGTTAAAGAGAGAGAGAGACAAGCACACAGAATCAGACTGAGTTTCAGCACAGGAGGGTGGTGGGTGGAAAATGTTCTCTCCTAGGTCCGCTATCCTCCACTATTCCCTTTGCTATTCCATTCTATCCTATCCTATCCTCGCCTATTCTGGGGTGGCTTAGTTTAGCTTAGGGTCCTGCACCCGGGAACCAGGGAAGCGAGGAGAGATAGACAGATAGATAGAAGATAGAAGATAGGAGGAGAGAGAAGAGAGAAGAGGACGGAGGATAGATGTTGAGAGAGAGTGTGAGAGGGTAAGAGAGGGTGAGGGTGAGAGAGCATAGGGTTGGTAGGACATTCCGGATATTCGCTATCCAGAGCAAGCTAGAGCTGGTCGTAGCAGTATAGTGACTATGACTATACGTATAGTACAGGAGAGACCGACGGCATCCTCGCGCTCTAGCTGGCCATCCTGCGACGTAATCAGCGAGAGAACCCTCCCTCCACCCCTGCCAATTCCACCCCTCGGTGCCTCGTTTCTCGCCACCCTCGACAGCAACGCGCTTCCCCCCTGTCCCTTTCGACCCCCTTTCAACCCCATCGCATCCCTTACCACTTCTCTGTGGCATGCATCTATCTGCTCGTCTATCTATCCATCCCAGATGCACTGGGTGTCCTGGGGAATAATAGATTCCTCGCGAAAGCATCTAATCAGGAAACTGATAATCTGTCGTAGCCTGCTTCTCGTCTAGTCAGTTTAAGGAAAAATATGCCGGAATACTGGCGTCTGCAGTTCTCTGAACTCACTTTAGTCGGATTAGTAAGAAGATGAAAATCGAGAGGATCTGTTTTTGATTATTTTAATCAGTAGAAGAATATCCTTAATTTCTTCACTGATTAATCAGTAAAAATTGTTATTTATTTGGTTTAGTAATATATTTTAAGTTCTTGAAGTTTTTCAGTGATCAGTTATTGAATAACTGTGAAATAATTAGGCCAATTCGCTGTATAATCAGTAGTAATTGTTACTGATTTGATTTAGTGACTCATTTTTTATACTAATTCAAATTCATAGAGGAGCAAATGACTTTTCACTAATTCAAGTAGTAAAATCTGAGTTATGCCTTAGTTTACATCAGTAATGTACTTATTTGAGTAGTTGAATATTTAGAATGAGTGGATTTAATTTTCGTAACTTTTACTGAAATTTCAGTGACTTTTACCACTGGTAATTTATTTAAATAAGACTGGAATTTCACTGACGATCACTGATTCAAGTAGTTTCGATGATCAATCAGTAGAAAATGAGAATCGGAAATCTACTTTTGATTAGTTCAATCAGTAGAAAATTATTCTTACTCTCTTTACAGATTAATTAGTAAAAATTGTTATTGATTTGATTTAGTATTCTATATTAATTAGTGAGGGTTGTCAGTGATCAGTTATTGAATAACTGTTAATTAATTAGGCGAATTCGCTGTTTAATCAGTAATAATCATAACGGATTTGATTCAGTGACTCATTTCTTATACTAATTCAAATTTAAAATGGAGGAGCAAATGAATTTTCACTAATTCAGGTAGTGAAATTTGAGTTATGCCTTAGTTTAAATCAGTAACGTGTTTCTTTTGATTAATTGAATATGTAGAATGAGTGACTTTAATTTTAGTAACTTTTACTGAAATTTCAGTGACTTTTACAACTGGTAATTTATTTAAATAAGACTGGAATTTCACTGACGATCACTGATTCAAATAGTATCGATGATCAATCAGTAGAAAATGAGAATCGGGGATCTACTTTTGATTAGTTCAATCAGTAGAAAATTATTCTTACTCTCTTTACAGATTAATTAGTAAAAATTGTTATTGATTTGATTTAGTATTCTATATTAATTAGTGAGGGTTGTCAGTGATCAGTTATTGAATAGCTGTTAAATAATTAGGCGAATTCGCTGTTTAATCAGTAATAATCATAACGGATTTGATTCAGTGACTCATTACTTACTGATTCAAATTTATAGAGAAACAGATGACTTTTCAGTGAGTTGTATCAAAATTTCAGTGATTTTTACCATTGGTAATTTATTTAAATAAGATTGTAATTTCACTAACGATCACGATTCAAGTAGTTTCGCTGATCAATCAGTAAAAAAAATGTCTTAAGATACAATGGCGTTTACTGAAATTTCAGTAAAATTTTCTATATGAAAATCAGTGAAATATGATTAAAATTTTAGACAATTGTCACTGATTCAAAGAGTTTCACTGGTGAATCAGTAGAAAATCAAAATTCACTAATTAATATTCTTTTTAAAAAACAGGAAAGAAATCGAGATGGAAATTAGTAAAGAAATATCACTAGTAAATTTTTTTATTACCAACTTTGACAATTACAAGTGTAGAAGTTACTTTTTAACTTGTATAAAATTAAATCTATTCTGGACTTGGAAACCATCTCAGTGTGTAGAATTGAATAGAGAGGAGGAGAGAGAAACAGGAAAAAATAGAGAGTTGGAATCGTTGTTGAGAAAAATACCGGCTTCGCGCTTGATTATATCGGAGGGATTTAATGGAGCCTGCCGATCGCTAAACAAAAAGTCGCCGAGGAAATCATTTCAAGGAGTCGGGTCTCGGAGTTTTATATCCGGAAGTATTTTTTTCTTTTTTTTTTTTCATTGAGCTCGTTGGGGTGATTTTGCAGGAGTTTCAGTGTTTATAGCAATACGCGAATACCTGGAATTTACGCATTTGCGGATTATCTGGAAATGGTTGACATTTCTTTGAAAAATAGATATAAATTTTGTATATGTATTATGAAAAAATACAGTAACAAATTTTACTAATAATCCATGATTTTTACTGAATAATCAGTGAATTTATCAGAATTTTCAAGTAGTTTTGATTGATTTATCAGTGATCAGTCAGTGATTTTTACTGATTAACCAGCGATTTTGACTTATTAATCAGTTAAAGGTCATTTCGCTTAACTGATTCATCAGTGACTTTTCACTAATTGATCAGTGGCAACTTATCAATTATTAGTAAAAATTAAGTCAATAAAAATTACTGATTCATCAAAAATTACTGTTTAACCATTGAAAACTCACGGAATTCTCAATCAAAATAACTAATCAACGGTTTACTGATCAATAAGTCAGTTTGACTCATTATTCACTGAAATTACTGATTAAACAGAGAGAATTACAATTTAACTGATTATTAAACAATATGGCGCTTTTGATGTACAAACGGAATTTGGAAAACAAATTGATATCAACGAGTTTGCGATTAACTAGTCTTTCTCTATCGATTACGGTATCGCCCCACGCATGGATAATCTAATCACTGCAAAATTATATTACCACTCCACTTATGCACCGTATATCTGGTTTGCGAATCTACCCCAGGCTGCTACAATTTCGACAATGGTTAAATTGGTTCTAAACCTTGTATGTTTACTGCTCGAACACTCACTTAAAGCCTTCAGCTTTAAGATCTGATTTTTCAGATCAAACAATATTCGTTCCTCTATTTTCACTCAAAAACAAAATTTAATAATTAAAATCATGGTTTTAATTATCTACAAATTTTAAATGCAATCGAAAATTAACAATCAATTTTAATTGAGAATTTTGAATATATTATCAATTACGTTTATTTTAGAAGCACATATGTTCTTCTAATTGCAGGTAGGGAGAGTAACATGTCCATGTCATGTTTATTAAAAAAAAATGGTACAACATATTGATAAATGGTCTAAACTCTAAGATTAAATACTTTTTATGCTAAAGTGGCCATAAAACGTTTCGGATGAATGAAATTATACGAGCGAGCCCACTAAAAAAATTATGTATTCCCCTCCGGAGTCAGATTTGCGTATACAATGGAATCGCCACCCATGGATGATTCTTTAGTTTAGTTCTTCTGAGCCCTTGTATTCACGCCTTCAAATTGTTCGACTCATTGCACTCGGGGGCAATGATTATACAATGCACAAGTCATGCCACCAAGCAATTAAATTGTAATTGCAAAGTTTCACCAAGTATAACAATATATACTATATAAGATTCACCGATGAATATATCCAATAATTTATACTCACAATTAGACCTGTCGTTTCCTTATTAAAGATATATGTAAAATTTTAAAACATCCTCTCTTTATTTAAATCAATGAACATAATAACTAATTTCGTCAATCACTGATTCAATAACCATTTCAATAAATAAAGCATATTTTTTATCGGCTTTATAAAATGCAGATTTATTTATTTACTATGTGTATCACATAAAATGCTTTATAAGTATCTTTTATATCCGCACATAAAAAACTGTAGAGAAAAAATATGTTCCAACTTGTTGATCCTTTAGTATCGGATTCCTAACCATTAAAGTAGAATTGGGGTCACAAAAAAAAGTGAAACCAACGCCGTATAAAAAGCTACTGGAGGGATGAGGACAATATTCATTCACGAGATTCTGAATTCAAATGGCTGGAAAATAATCTCCGCGGACATTAAATAATTTACCGTTTTATAGATGTGATGTAAACAAAACACTTCAGTTGTTGACAGATTCATTATTAGTATAAAAACAACAAATATGAAAACTGAAAATATAAAAAATGAATTCAGAGTAACTCAAATGAAAAAAAGAGGATATTAAGTATAAGAAATGAGATCATATATTGTTAGATAAATCTACAATTGCAGATCCGTTAATTATTAGGGATTTAAAATTGTAAATCAAGGAGGAGTGACAACAGGGGTGAGATTCATTTAATAACAAAGTCGACAGAAGGTTAAGTGAAACAGCAGCCGGGTTTTTATGTCTCCATTATCAAAGCAGCAGAGAGGATTCACAGAAGAATGAAAGGATGGGGGAAAGAGAGAGGGACTCATTCATCCGCACACTTTAAAAGTTTGTGCGCGCCTTCCACATAGAATAGAGACTACAGATATAGATATATAAACTTTATAGAGCAACGAACTCCCTCTCAAACCTCCTGCAAACTTTAACTCCATTTGTAACAGCAAATACTTTACTTTTACGACCTCAGGAATGCCCTCAATTACCAGATCATACCCCAGATTTTACTCGAAAGAGCAGTAAATGATTTTTCAAAGTAGACCGAAGATTCATCTTACAAATTTCATTCTTAAATGATAGACTTGAGATAGACATCTAGCCCGAAGATAGACAATTCCAATGTCAGTAAACGCCGATAAGAGGAATCTTCAATTAGCAACGCTACTATAGAATATTGAAAGATATGGGGCAACCATATCGCTATGGTTGGTGCAACCATAGTATGGTCAGCACAACCATAGTTTGGTTGACGCAACCAAAAAAATAGATAAGCTAAGCAATTGAATGGTTGCGCTGACCAAGCTATAGTTGCAGCAACCATAGATATGGTTGCAGCAACCATAGATATGGTTGCCCCATATTTTTCAATATCTATGGTTGGCCCAACCATAGCTTTCTCTCCGTGGCTGAATGCATAAAAGTGAAAAGAAAAAAAAAAGCTGATAACCCATATTTGTTAAATATCATGCATACTATCGCGAAAATCTGTTTAACTCGCAAATGGAAATATGATTCGCCACTTAGTAGGAGCAATCATCTCTAATACAGATATATAAAGTACATATGGAGTATGAGTTTGTATTAAGCGAACGAACACGTGTATACATGTGTATCTGTTATTCTGATATGGATGTTAATAGGTTAGAGGGTCTCCGGAGAATGTGGGGTGAATCACGATTTCGATAAGGGTTTATATTCTCTTGTTCTCCCTCCCTCCTGCTATCTTTCTCATTCTATCACTCTTACTCCCATTCCCCCTCCCCCCGCCCTCCACCCACTCACACCTCTTTCTCTTGTTTCGTTCTTCCTCGTTTCTCTCTTTCCCTCTTTCTCCCTACCAGCACTACTCATTGAAAACAGTCTGTAGGGCTTCCATAATATAAACTCTCCTACTTGTGTTCTCCGAGAGTTTATACTTCCGACATCCTATCGCTTCCGGAAACACGTGTAGATGCCAAACAGATTATGAAAATCAGCGATTTTTGCTTAGTTTCAGCTACATCTCTTAATGAGATTTATTTACGCTTATTAATCTTTAGTTATAATATATTTAATGATTATTGTTACGATTTAGTTGTCTTTACGGATTAAATGTATGATTTGCTTCTCTTTATTCACTTGTTGATACGTTTTGGCTATCCAATATTCTATTCTTATGATTTTGCTGTCTTTCTGTATTGATTTGGCATAACGATTTGATTGTTGTTCTTTTGTTACATGTACCGTTTAGTCTTCTTCATTGATATCTTCTTACGACTTGGTTGTCTAATTGATTTTCTGTTAGGATTTGGTTTTCCTCATTGTTGTTACCATTTGGTTGTCTATAGTGATTTTTTGTTACGATTTGATTGTCTTCCTTTTCTTCTTTTTACGATGTGGTCATCTTTAATAAATTGATCTTACGATTTAGCTGTTCTTACGATTTGGTTGTGGTTGTGGTTCACTTTATTCATCTATTGTTACGACTTGTTCATCTTCATTAACTTGTTCTTACGATTTGGTTATCTATATTTTTTTTGTTAGAACTCGGTTGTCTTTATTCTTCTTTGTAACGATATAGTCATCTTCATTGATGTATTATTACGATTTGTCCACCTTTATTTTTTCTTACCTGCTTATCCATGGCTATTGTTCACCTCTGCATTCACAAATTCCTTTCAAAACTGAAGAGCAACTGCTTGTCATTATTTCCCGAAGATATATCTCCCTCATTCTTTAATTTCACTCTTAGACTGTTGAGTGTGAATTTCGGTGACCACCGTATACGTAAGCCAAACGTCGCAGCAAGTCAGCCGCGGAAGAGGGCTTGCATGTGCGGCATGTAAAGTGATTCTATGTGTGAGTTCATATCCATAGACACATATACCGATATTCACACATACTCTCACATATATATATTCCAAGTCCGTATTTACCGGCACATAATATGTACCGTGGGTGCCTATATGCCCAGGTACATGGGTTCAGTCTAGTAGGTAGTACCTAGTACCTAGTACCTGCGAATAGTGGACTATAGGTACTAGAACTAGGTACTACTGCGCCGCGGACACAAAATAACGGCTCGCTTATTCAGAGATAGCGACGCCGTTGCTCGCCGCGATCGTCCCTGATATAGGCCTGTGGCCGCGTCCGCAGATAACGACCTCGATGCGCTACGAGCGCGGCGAGGCGCCCCGAAAAGCTTTATCTTGCGTGCCGCACTTAACCTTCTTGAGCATTAAGCTCAGGGCCGTATCGAGGCCAGCAATTTGCAGTTTCGAGTTTTACACTTACAAAATTTTCATTAAAAGTGTTCTTCACTAGGGGTTTCAGCCATTTTTAGTTAAGTCTCACTTCTCCTTTGCTGAAACACACTTCTCCATTCCTATTAAAACGTACTTCTCCATAGCCCCGTCTGAGAAGACATATTTTCACAAATTCGTGCTTCTAACGACTCAACAAATGTTCATTTTCATATATAACTGAATTCTCACTTCATTTCGCCCTCTTCTATTTACCTTAGACTGTGCTCGTCATATTTTAGAATCATCGCAATTACGGTGAAGAAGGTCGAAATATAAACTTCTCTCATTTAAAAAGACGCGCACAGGAACTTTAAAGACTATTAAGTTATGCTATGAAATATAGTTCTCTAGAACAGTAGGGCTTTCGTCTACCTTACAGCAATTGTGCCCAAACTACAATTGCTATTTATTATATATAGATTCGCAGCGCCAAGAGACTTTTGACTTTCGAGCCTTCTCGAGGGAAGTCGATTGAAGGTCGAAAAAAGCACGTAATTCGTGACGAGAAGAGTATTTCCAGATGTTGTAACAACAGGACGTCTACCGATAGAATTACTCCCTGCTTCACGTTGACAAAGGATCAGGATCAGAGACGCACATACGATCTGAAAAATGAGTCCTGGAATTTCTGGGGAAAAAAGCACATCATAAATCGAGAGTCGAGAATGTTTGAGACAACGAGATGCACCCCTTAAAAATGCATCTTCCAAAATGGAACAAAATACATTTCGAAATTTTGAAACTTTCTACATAGGCTACCCGATCAATCGCATGTGGAACATTGATTTCGTAGAATCCCCTTCCACTCACCCTCCCATCCGACTGACTCGTTTCCCGCTAACCGAATTCGCGGGAAAAGTTCAGCGTCGTTCTTTCGAAAGATAACGCACATCCTAACGAGTAATGGTGTTTGGGGGAGGAGAGATTCTCATCGGCTCCCTTCCTCTCCCCGAGGGGATACTAAGAAGAGACGAGCGGAATCTTTTTTGTGAAAACACGTAGCCCAGCCAGGCGTTAGGGTCGAGATCGCCAGTGGGTGGCACAGTGCGATGTCTCCCACCCCCGCCCCCTCCACCTCTTTCATCCACCCCACACCTCCCCCTTTTGACTACCTCCTGCTCCTCTTGCCGCGATCCCACCGCTTCCTCGTCCTTGCCCGCGCCATCGCGTCGTCGTCACACAAAACCCCCGCAACACCCTCCAACTCCCCCCCTCGGGCGTCCCTCGTCAACCTCATTCCGCCTCGCGACCCCTTCGACCGTCACCCACGTGGGACACAAGGCGAGGGTGTGAGGGAGCAGACAACGCGGAGATACCGCCGCCGCGGCAGCTGCGCTCAGTGGTTCTCAACTCAAAGATTTTTCACTCAAAAAGATGCTAATAAATCGGTGATTAATGATTTTCACTCAGAAAAGTGTCCTCTAATGTCAGAAAGATGTTCTTTTACACAAATGGAATTGCAACCGTTTTTATGCCTATGAAGCGCGGTTAAAGTTCTGTTTTTTTAGTTTCTAGGGAGCAGAAAGTACTTTTTACTTCCTAGGAACTTAAAATCAGAATTTTAGACGCATTCCATAAACATAAAAATAGAGTTTTGTTCACTTATGTTTTTAATTTAAGTAGTTTATTGTAATTATTGTGATAATGGTTTTTTTTATAAGATTTTAGAAGTGAATACTTCCTTGAATAAATCTGATTATATCAAAAAGATATCAACAAGGTTTAAAACAAAACATACAAGAGGTGAAATGGTCTTTTTAGATCATTAAGAGAACGAGATGTTTTGAAGAAGTTGGATAGTGTAAAAGTTTCGAAGGAGTTGTTGATGGGGAGTGGGGATTTGCATGATTGTGATTCTTAGTTTGAGGTTGTAGAGTGCAGGGAGTTTAAAAGGTACTTAAGTCGTTAAACCGACGCCTCAATTATAGAGGATTAGGGGATTATGGGTAATTTTATTTCATTCTGTGAATAGGTATTGAATGTTTTCTTTTTTGGGAGCAACGGAAGAGTGAAGATTGTAAAAGTGTTTTTGATTTGTCTTTATATGTTTCTTTCATTTGCATTCCTCGTATTTATTTTACCCTCGTATTTACCTTATATAATCTTAATTTAAGGAAGCCTCTTTTGTCTTCTAATGTAATGTCTTCGAGACTCTCCAAAAATTACATAAACGTAATTTTCCGCAGGTTTTAATCCTGCCTACGCCCTGTTATATAATATTTGGTCCTCTTTCTTGTTTTTATATTTTAGTCATCTTCACTCATTTATTCTTATGATTCGGTTGCCTTTCTTTAATTGTTACGATTTGTTCATCTTCATTGTTTGTACGATTTATTCATCTTCATTGTTTTTACGATTTGGTCATCTTCATTGATATGTTCTTTCGATTTCGTTGCCTTATTAATTTATTGTTACGATTTCGTCATTTTCATTGATGTATTCATACGAATTAGTTTTCTAATTGATATGTTAATTTTATTGAAATCACTGAAATCATCTTTCGCACCCTCCTAATTATAAAATAATCAGTTTCAATCAATTCAATAATCAGTTTTCTATTTATAGACTAATTTATCCATTATGTTGTTTGAATAAATCATTAGTGAAACTACTGATAAGAGGTCAAACATCAATTATTCAATTCGACAAATTCAGATACCTATTATTTTTTTTATCATCTTATTCTGCATATTTCATATCTTGCAAAATGTGCAAAAAAACCAAATCTGTCGTTGAGCGTTAATAAAATAAGTGAGTCTTCCTTTTTGGAGGTTAGTAAACTCTCCCAAATTTGAGAAAAATCGTTATTTGGGTTACGTAGACGAGGTCGATGTGCGCGCGCGCCTGTAAATGCAAATGTCACTAAATTTGTGTATATCAGCGGATAAATAATGTGGAGGAGATACGAGGTCAATTAGCAGTCAGCTGATCGGCTAGCGACACGCTCTTTTCGTCAAGGTCGCCTCAGCCGGTGGAAGAATGGGCGGCAAATATTTTTAGAGGTTATATTGCTTATAATAGAGTAACAACTCCAGAGCTCAGTGAATTTCATCATGAGGGTGGAAATGTCGCTTTCACGTTAATCATCTCGTAACTAGACGCCAATCTTATTATGCAACTTCTCTCTATTATACGCACTCGAGTACTCGAGTCGAGTCACGTGTTTACAGTTGAATATACTTTCCTCTGACGTTTAATGTGGGTCTCTATGCCGAATATTATCATTATTTTCCTGCTACAATTTGAAATAATCGATAAAAACTTTATAGCTAAATCTGTCTTACCAAATGCACGTATTAAGAAACTTAGACTTATCGTCAGTCGGTAAGTAGATCTCTGAATTCTGGTATAGGATTATACAGGTAGCGCCGCCTGGGTTTATTTTTCTGAACTTCATATATTTCGAGACGTTAATAGCTGATGATGGTACATATATTTATTCAATTTTTGTTACATTCTTAAAAATTGTAATTTTTATCGTAACTCCAATTAAAAGTACCTTGACTTACGGAAGTTTAAATAATAAGGGATTAATTTGGATCTTTTATTTTTATCCCGTTAATTAATAATTAATGGATCCCCATTAGGCAGGGCCGTGCGCAGGAATTCATGCTGGGGGGGTCCAAATATTTTTATGATTATAATTAATATGATACAATAAAAAAATTTCCTTCAAACGATCGTCTTTGATGTAAAACAAAAACTTATTTTTAATTTTAATTTTTCTATCGAGGAGTTTGAACCCCCACTTCCACCCCTTTTGCGCAAAGTTCTGCCATTAGGGATTAAAAGAGATAGAAGTGAATTTGGATTGCCAAGAAGATAGAAAGGTATAGATGAGAATAGGAGAGAAATAGGAAGAAATAAATAAGTTGGGATTGAAAAAGATAGGATAGGATATAGAAAAGGATAGACAAGAGTATGCGAGAGATAGAGAAAATTATTATTATTATTATTACGTACATTTATACGTCTGCTTTTTCAAATGGGCGAGCCAAAAAATATGGTCCACACCAGAAGGCCCAAAATATAAAATCACAAAAAATGATCAAGATAATTTTTAATTTTTTTCAGCCCGATTACTTGAGGTCTCCAACCTGGATGACTCTATACCAAAGGGGCAACAGTTTCGAGTGTGCAACCCTCTTGGTGAGTTTTCTGCTTGGTCAGGGATATAATGCCTATGTTGTGAGTGGCTATGCTTCAAGGGAACAAGTAAAATGTGATTTGACCAAAAGGTCATATCCCTATTTGCCAAAAGATGAAGATCCACCCCCTTCTACGGGTCCCAAGGTCACAGCAAGATATCAACTAAAACAACCTCCAGACTTTAGAAGTCACTTTTTGCTCGCCATGCAAGCCAAAGAAGAAAAAGCCAAGGCTGACAAACTTCAAGCAGAGGAAGACGAGCGTCAAAGGATTATTAGGGTTTTAAAAATTTTTTAAGATTATAACTTTTTTTAATAAAATTGTTTTAACGAAATTTTTTGGACCCAATTATCGAAATTTATCAAAAATTATCTTTATGGGATATTTTTTGAAACTTGTGTCGAAAAGTTAAGTCCGAAAGTTTTGAAGTTCGGAATTTTTACAGGAATTCGAAAAACCTCCTCCTGATGAGTATCACGGTTTCCGAATTCACTCTTGGGTCGTCGTTTTGCCAGATTATGGTGGACCTCGAAGTCAAGAAATTCTTGAACCTTTCTTTATTGAACCTTCATCTGGAATCACGTATTCGCCAACTGAGCCGGAAACCAATCTTCTGTATTTAGGAGTTGAAAGTATTTGGAATGACCAAAATTACTGGATCAATATGCAGTTAAATGCGGAGGGATGTGCAGGAATAAATTGGGATTTGACTAAAATTACACTTTGGGAACATCTTCTTCCTGGTGAACCTTGGACGATGAGAGGAATTGATGACGCTGATCAAGAGGAGGAAATTAGCATCCAACAGGAAAAGCATCTTGATATGCCTGGGTCTTATGTTAATGAGATTCAAATTCATAGTCTAGGTCTATGTCTCATTGTCTATGTTTCATTTTAGTATTTAAGGGCATTGGACCCTTAGAAACAATTTCAAATTTAATATTTGTTGAGTAAAATAAAGAAATTGATTTTCTAGATTAGAACTTGGCTCCAACACCCTTAAATTATATTCTCAGGTCTCACAATACAATTATTCCATTTTGATTCATACAATGCTCAAGTGCAAAAGATTCTACAAATTTTAATTATTGCATTTTAAATGATTCTGTATTTAAACTGACAAATCATTGTAAACTTCAATCGAAAAATAATTTTAGATTTTGAGAGACGATATCCAAATGGCAAAAAAACAACATTTTACAAAAAAGCTAAATTGGAACAAATTGCTCCTTATTTCAACATGACTGGATTAATTGAGCGACTTACTCTTTATGATGATTATGAATACACAATCCCAAAATTAATTTATGAAAAATTTCAAAACAGAGTGGATAATCTTTTTGAGTCTAGAAAAGAATTAGATTCCAATCTAGTTGTAGATTTTTATAAAAGAGGACGTCCTGATGGCTGCAAAGGTATTGAATAATTTTTATTAATTATGAATTTCATTAATGTTAATATTAAGGGCGTTGAACACAAGTTTTATCATCAAGATTTGATTTCTCCATTTCCATTAATAAATATTATAATTCAATATTTTTTCTCTTTGTAATTTTTTCAGAACATCACTATTATTCTCATTCATACAACAAAGTTGATGATGAACGGACTATTGAATATTATGACGTAGTTCGTTTAGACGGCCTTTCAAAAATAAAAATGCATCCAAATTATCTCATTCAGGATTACCAGAATCGAGAAGATTTCCTCTATTATCGGTAAATTGAAATAAATAATTTAAAAATTGAGTATCAAGAGATTTCAAAATAAATTTCCATTTCAGAAAAGTAGAATTTTCGACAGAACAGCAACCAAGGGATCAAAATGATATTCCCTATCGTGAAATTCTGGTATGTGGAATTAAAAAACGCTTTTATTTTAATCTACTTAATTTTAATCTAGATTATGCTTTTTTTCAGAAAATAATAGAAAAGTACAATAGAAACGAAGAAACTCCAGCGTCTCAAGACATTGCAATTAGGGAATTTGCGATGCAGGATAATGAAATTCGATTAAAATTTCATTACGATAAAGGAAGATATACGAGAGCTCTTCGAACTTTTATTAAACCTCCCATGACTGATAGAGGCGAACGTCTTGAATACAAACAAGACATGATTTTTCAATACAATGTAACTGAACTTTTAAGATATTAAAAAATTTTTTTCAATATAATCTATGGCAATTTTTTGTATTATAAATTGTATTTATCGATTTATAATTTACAGCCAGATCCGATGGCTAAGCCAGTAAAACCTTTGGTTCTTTTTTGCGACCTCAAAAAACAACTTGAAGAAGAGGAAAAAAGCACTTTTCTTATTAGAGACGCAGAATCGGAGATTAACAAATTCATAGAAATTAGGAATGAGGAGAATTATATTCCAAAACTTTCAGTCTCCATTTTTGACAGAAACAGGAACGAAAAAGCGAGAGCCGAAATTCTAGAACAGGTTCTTTTAAAATTATAATTATATATTATAATTATAATTATTATTAATTATTTATTGTGTTATTCTAATAAACTTTTATAACTAAAATCGGATTAAAAATAAATTATAATAAAATTGCCCTTTTCACTCAAGTTTTTGTTTCTTTTTCCAGGAAGAAAAGCATCGAGCTGAGAGTAAACGAGAGTCCGAAGAAACTGTAGATTTTCTTGCACCTTATATAGAAAAGTTGGGAAATCCTTCAATTCTTTCGAAGGAACAGGCAATCCAAGTAAAAGAGGAATTTCTTAAAGATTTCAAGCAATCACAAATTAATCGAGGAAATTATATGCTGCAAATATTGAACAAAGGCAAAGAAGAGTTAGGGCAATTGCAGAAAAATTTTACTCAGGTTTTTAATTTAAATCAAAAATATAATACTTGTTTAAATCCCTTTTAGCTATTATAAAAAAAGTATTTATATAAATATTAAAATAAATTTGTATTTTTAAATGTAGGAGGATAATTTACTAGCGGAAGAAAAAGAAAAATTAAGATCCCAAATTAAGGAAATGAATATTCGTCTTCAGAGTTTGGACAAAAGATTAAAAAGGCATCAAGATCTTGTCCCAGAAAGATATCGTCTGATATTAAACGTGCTTCAAAAAGATAATCGACTTGGAATTTTGCTGGAATGAAATGTATATTAAATATTAATTCTATAAAGAATTTGATAAAGAAATAAATTAAGTCCCTTTTTATTCAAAAGGTGTTTTATTTTAAAAAAATGTCTTCTTTTGGTTTGTGATTTTTTAAGATACTTATATTGGTTATTATTGAAAAGACCAAGAACCCATTTGTCCAATGCATCGACCTGAAAATAAAAATATGGACTTTGTAGTTTCTTTTTTATTAAATATATTATTTTTTATATTTTAAGGATGTTGCAATCATTTTGAAACAATTTCCTCATTTTACTCAAGAAATATTATAAGTAGATATTTTTTCGTTCTACATAAAAACTTCAATGTCAAAACAGAGTAGCACTAAAGAATAAAAAAATATAAAATAAACATTATTATACCTTCGTCATCGAAAGTGGCGAGAGTAAATTTGCTGAGTTTGTTTGTGAAGCTCCCGACGTTAGGCACGACAGATCCGTTTTGAAGTCGATTGAGATTTTCACTATTAGATTCCATTTTCCGACTTTCCTCAGCGAAACCAGAAATCAGGGTGTCCATCATAATTGCCTGAAAAAAATATATTCAAGATTATTCACACATTTGTCGATTTAATATTGAAAGAATTATTTTTTTCGATTCTAATATTAACTTTTAATTTTAAATTTTCCTTTTACAACAAGAATATTAAAACTAAGAAATTTTTGCTCTGTACTCATAATTCTATATTTTAAAAATAAGTTACACTACAGAGCAAAAAAAAAAAATCTAATTGTAATACCTGTTTAGTTAAATGAGGAAATCGAATTAATTAAATTATTAATAAAAGTTGACTTTCGTACTTGTTTGGAAAATACTTGTAGAATTTTATAAACACGAGTTCCATTTTCTCGAACAGGAAATTGAAGAAAGAGACAAGGTAGACAGTCGGCGTTTCCCTCATCCGAGGGTTTTGCCATTTCCCAACTCAACTCGGAATATTTGAGTCCCAACAAAAGGCTCTATAATTAAAGTAATAATGCAGTTTAATTTTATATTAAAGTCTGTTTTTAATTAAAATTAATAAAAAAACTTTTCAACCGAGGGCTTTATAATATTGTTAAAATTATACTTACACACTGAGTATCATCGACGATGTAAACCCCAGTTGTATTGATAGCAATTAAAACAGCAAGATCTCGATTGGTAATCCAGGAAGCCAATCCCCGAACTGGTTGTTCAATCTGACCTTGAAAAAAGGCAGCCCCATAACTTGGCAATCCCCAACAAAATTCTAAATACTTTCTGATTAATTTTCTAGAATTAGTGTTCATTCCTGTATGACTAGGAATTCTTTTGTATTGCTCTAAAAGTCTCGCTTCTGGGGCCCCTTTTCCACCAACTAGGCCCAGACCGAATCCAAGTCCTAATAAAAAATTCGGCGAATTATAATGATGGGGTAGAAATCTTCCTCGATGTTTTCGGAAAAATGCAAGGGTGTGAGTCTGTGCATTATAAGGTCCAAGCTCTATTCGAGCTTGCAAAGCTCCCAAACTTGCGTATCTTGCTTGTCCTTCACATGGATACCTCCCTAAAATTTGATTTGTATTTTAATTCTAATTTGATTGAATTAAGGGTTGTTTGAAGAATTTGATTGAATTAAGAAATGTTTATTTTTAATACTTTTTGCATAAAATGGAAAATTTAAAATATAATCTTGAATTCTATAGTTTTATTTCATACAAAAATTACCAATTTCAGAATGACTTTTTGTACCTTCTAGAACTTTGTGTCTCGCTTCCGCATAAAGCAGTTCTAGAATTTTTGGTTCCTTAATTAACTCCTCTTCATGTCTCGTTAAAAAAACGTTTCTCCGGAAATAAAGAACTGGCTCCTCATCATCTGCACCTGTTTGGCATCCATATTTACTCACTAATCTTGTCCACTTTGCTGCGAGTTGTAGTGGCCTATATAAGAAATTAATGTTTCATTAAATTTATTTTCATTGAAAAGGGCTTTGGACTCAAGTGTTAAGCTCTAAATTCCATTCTCCATTTTACTCAACGAAAATTATAGATAAATATTTTTTCACTCTGTAGCACTAATCTTTTTTCAAATATAAGACTGCATACAGAGCGAAAAAATATTTAACTTTGATACTTTTTGCACAGAATGAAGAATTTAAAATCTAACTTTAAAATTGAATATTTTCATTTTACTCAAAAAATATTTGAATTAGATATTTTCTCGCTCTGTACTGTTGAATAAAATGAAGAAATTGAATTTTTAGATCAGAATTTGTCTCCAAAACCTTTACATAAATTAAAAATATGTAATCTTTACCTATGTGATGGTTTTAATTGAACTTCCAGCTGAGAAGAACAAAGCCAAAGTGCAAAAACTGGTTGCCCAATAATTGGAGGAGTCCTTGTTAAAGCCAATTCCTCATCTGATTGAATTATATTCATAATTTGTTGAACAGTAACGTTTTTTTCAACTTCCATCGTCAGTATAACTTCTGACATCAAATAAACTGCGATGCAAATAGTTGATCGAGTTGCATTCCCTTGAGGTTGAGGACCAGGCATCGTGTTTGCTAAAAAAATAAAAATAAATCCTACTAAAAATTAAATAAGTCATTCCACAATTTTTTGTTTAAATATATATTTCTAAAAAGGGGGTTTTAAACCCTGGCTGAATTTGTTAAAACTTGCAAAAAAAATTTGGAAAATTGAATTGAATAGAATAAAGAATTGTTAAAATATCAAGAAACTCACGTGGCGATTGGCCTTCTGATTTGTAATCGTTTTGAAAACGACGAACGGCTTGAGTTCTTCTGACTCTGCATTCTTCTTGCTGTTCCATTTTTTCCTTTTTGAAAATGATGAACCTACTAAAAATAAGTTAATTTTGGTTCAACTTGAGTGTTCCAAACAGTGAAGATTAAAAATTAGAAGTTTTTCATTTACACTGTGTTCAATAATTGTAAAAATTCAAAGTTAGAAACCAAAAAATGAGATTTAAATACAAAAATAAATTGAATCGATACTGAAATATGTAAAGGATATTTTAGATTGAAAATATAGATTTGGGTAATTATTTTGGAAATATATAAAAATCAAGAAATGCATTTACCTAATCAATCATCTAGCCTCTTGACTCAAAACTCTGAATGTTCGTATAGAACGATTTTGTATTTCAATCATTTCAATTTAAGAAAATTAGTAAGAAAATATTCGTATCACTCAATAAAAACAGAAACAAGTTCTCCGCACTTGTTGTATCCATCTTATTTTTACTCTGAGACTACCATGTGAGCTGAAGGGATGATTATTGATTTTTTCGAGTCAGTGTTGCCACCCGAACAACCCTTATAATTAGGCAAAACCTTTTTCGAATCTAAACAAAGGAGACCAAATTCGAACAAATAATAAACAATTGAGCAAAATCAAATTCTAAATAAGCAATTTTTTAAACGGTAAAAATTAATTTTTAAAAGAACAGAAGATGTAAATAAAATTAGATAAAATTGGTCTTAACTAGAAACTTTATTATTAACACATAGAAAAGATATTTTACAATATTGTACAGAGATGTACAATCAGGTCCTTTAAAAACCAAACTTGCATCATTCTTTTTTATAACCTTAGTATAAATATATGAGGTTGCTCAATAATCAGAATAATTAAAAATTAATTTTATTAACTTTAGTGCTAACTTATCTATTCACCACAAAGTTAATATAAGAAAAACTATAAGAAGTCATAGTCGAAAATTAAAAGAATAGATTATAATAAATTAAATTAAGTCAGCCACGTTCATTGGCATCTCATCTATTTGGGTTGAGTAATACTGCTCAATGTCCCTTAATATTCTGATGTCATCGGTTTTAACAAAGTTGATGGAGACACCCTTCCTGCCGAATCGACCTGAGCGTCCAATTCTGTGAATGTACAACTCCCTGTTGTTGGGAAGATCATAATTGATAACAAGCGAAACTTGTTGTACGTCGATTCCTCGAGCCCAGACGTCTGTTGTAATCAGCACTCGGCTTTGTCCAGATCGAAACTCTTTCATGATATTGTCTCTCTCCTTTTGAGGCATGTCTCCGTGCATGGAACAAACCGTGAAGTTCGCCTCTCGCATCTTCTCAGTAAGCCAGTCGACTTTGCGTTTCGTATTGCAGAAAATTACGGCTTGTGTAATTGTGAGAGTGTCATAGAGGTCGCAAAGGGTGTCGAATTTCCACTCCTCTCGTTCCACAGCAACGAAGAATTGTTTTATTCCCTCGAGAGTAAGTTCATCACTGGAAAAGAAACAAATATCAGTATACATAATTCGTTCAGATTGTTTAAAACTTAATTAACATTAAACCCGTGTTGTAATTACCGTTTCACAAGGATTCGGATGGGGTCGGTCATAAATTTTGATGTCATCTCCAAGATTTCATGCGGCAAGGTAGCCGAGACTAAAACAACTTGAGTTGCGGGTGGAAGATATCGATAGACGTCGTAAATTTGCTCCTTAAACCCTTTGTTCAACATCTCGTCAGATTCATCAAGAACGAGCATTTTTATTGCTCGAGTCCTCAGAACACGTCTTTTGATCATATCTGGAAGGAGAAACAAATTTTGTTAATTATTCAATATTTTTTAAAGAATTACAAAATCGGAGTATATATTATAGAAAAAGGATCCGGTTTATTTAAATTTATAACTTACCAAAAACTCTCCCTGGCGTTCCAGAGACAACGTGCTGTCCATAATCCAATTTCCTTATGTCTTCGCCGAGGTTGGTTCCACCAATGCATACGTGGCATTGGACACTCATGAAATTTCCCAAGGCGAGGATAACTTTTTGGATTTGTGAGGCAAGTTCTCTCGTTGGAGAAAGAACAAGAACTTGCGTTTCTCGGACTTGAATATCCAAAGATTGCAGGATTCCTATTGAAAAGGTGGCTGTTTTTCCAGTTCCAGATTGTGCTTGGGCAATTACATCTCTGCCCTTCATTATTGGTTTTATGGACCTTTGTTGAATCGCAGACGGCTTTTCGAAACCTGGAAACATTATAAATTCAATTCGAAAGTTCTAAAATAATCAAATTTAAGGCATTTATTCAAATAACGAGTTGCAATTTTCTAAAACCGATGTATTGCTGTCTGCAATACTTATTCTTTAATTTTATGTCTCGATATCGAAATAAATGTAGAAATGGCATTGAAAAGAAAAAGTGCCGGTAAAGTAATAAGGTATAATGACTAATATGGCTTTAGAATAAATAGATTGCTCCAAAATGTTAAAATTTGACATAAATGGACAGGCAATAGTTAAAAGTCAATAAAAGGAAGTAAAATAGATTAAAATTTCCTATAAAAATATGTCTAAATGAACAAATTATGCAAATGAAGATAGACAATTTATAAAAACGGATACAACTAAAAAACGAAAATTTGACTATAATTTTCAAAGCTTTAAAGCTCTTGGTGTGTAAAATGTTCTAGAACTTTAAAGAAAGCCTCCAAAGTTGACTAAAAATTAGTTTTCAATACGGTTTAGAGGAAGAAATCGAGGTTAGAATTGGAGCAAAGGGGATGTGAGGTTAGTTTTCATTAGCGTACCGTAAGCGTAAATTCCTCGGGACAATTCGTCTCGAAGACCCATGCATTCAAACGTTGGCATAACCTCCACATCTTCGGAAGTCTCGAATTCGACATGTGAGAGATCTTCTGTTGGAAGTCTTCGAGTTTTCGCCGTTTTTGATTCCGAGCGTTCAGACCGTTCAGACATTTTGTTATAAGACGCAGAACAAACTTTGTGAAAATCAGACAACGCTTCACTACACTCTACACAAAACGATGAGCCAAATTTGAGACGATGTACACACACAGGACAGCAGAAACTAGCAGTTTTAAAATTTTAAGTTTTAAGAAAAGCAGGAAAATGACGCTTCCAATGCTTTCAATCCTTCCAAGTACCAAGTTCCAAGAGTTTCAAAGTTCTAATGTGACTCGGGTTCCAACCGTTCCAACATGCACCAAAAAACTTGAAACGTTTCGAGTTTTAAATATTCGGGCGGGAAATTTGAAATGAATTAAAAATTAATATAAATAAGCAGTTTAAACAATTAATTAATTAGAAAGATAATAAATTAAATATATATACTAATTTATATTTATTATATATAATTTTTGTTCCTAATTTCGAATCCAATACGATCCCACCTCATCTCTGTTTTAACATTATCTAGGTAAAAAATTAGTAATACAATTATTTATTAATAATAATGAAGTGTAATTATTAATGATGATTAAAAACACTTAATTAAATAAATTTTAATCAGTAAAATTTGTATGTATTTAGCATTCAAACAATTCGGTGATTGAATAAAAGAGTTCAACAAATTTAACAAAAACGTTTTTATTACGCAATCTAACTTAATTTTTAGAAAATATTATCTATTCTCCCTCGTATTTTTTCGTCACATCGATGTAATCACCATCGGGAGCTTCATATTTTTCTATCGGCGGAGTTAAAGCTGGTCCACGAACTTCAAGAGGTAAAAATGATTCATCGCACTGAAAAGAAGGTTTAGTCATTTTATTTTGTAGGAAAGTCGCCTAATTTGAAAGGATTGTATCTGAAATTGGCTAACTTGAACTGCTGCCTGATAAAGCTCCTCAGACTCCAGTCGAAGTTCGTCGAGTGCCTTTTGTTGAGAAAAATGAGTATTTTCCAAAGTCATCATATCCTGACGATATTTCTTAAAATTGTAGACAGCCCATTTATTTAGTAAAAATAATCTTTCTTCTGCGACCTCGGGAGAAATTGCAGGTAAATTTCGAACTCGTTTGCTGAAAAAATAAATTACAAAGATTTTTTCAGAGTTAGTAAAAAGAATCTCAATAATTAAAAATCAGCCATTTGTGTACTAGATTCTTACGCTTTCTCTTTATAAATCACTGTTGGTACTTCATTTTCCAAAATTGGTTTCGGTGTCTTGGCGATTTTTGACAATCTTTTAATCTGCTTTTCTATCTTTCGCTTTTTCCTCTCAACTCTACGTTTTATAATCGCCGGATCAAGTCTTTTTTTCCTTTTCATAGGCTCGCCCCTAAAATTTTTAAAGGTAGGATTCATTTACAGTCTTATAAATCAAAGCTCATTATGCAATTTTTTAATAAATGAATTCGATAATAAAATAAACATGACAGAAATTTTAAAAATCTTACCAAACAGGGTCCGTTGCCTTAAAATAAAGTGGAAGGGTATTAGTAGTGAAATTCCTCGCAATTCCTGATACATTTCCAATAGATAATCTATAAAAATACAGAAATCTCAATAAATTACTGAATTATGAATTTTATTACGAAATATATTGCTATGAACTCAAATGAACTTTTTCATTTTTAATTAATCAAATATTATACAATAACTTTTAGTCTGTTTAGAGGTCTTTTTAGAGGTTATATTGAAAGATAAAGAAATTAGAGAAACGTGAGTTAGAAATTGAAAAAAATTTAAGGAGTTAATGAGTTTTACTTACTTTGAAAAGGAGGATAAAATTCCCGAAAACATAATTGCGTAATAATAATTATTGTCAGTTTGATTTGGTTTTATTAATAAATCCTATACCGAATAAGTCGAAATCCAAAACAGTAGTGGGAACTGGGATTCCGAATTCCGAATTCCGATGCAAAATTCGAACGGGGATCTCTTTTTCTACCATGTGAGATAGAGAAAGAAATGCGATTGATTCGAATTAACTGTTCTTTCGACATCTGTTTCTATCGTATAAGATAGAAAGAGATAGTTCGACAACAATTCCGATATTAAATTATTAAAAATTTTTATAAGTGAAAACGCCATTATTTATAATAACTTAATAAGAATTAGCATTTCAAATTGCGCGCGAATCAATCAGATGCCGAGTGAGACGCATGCGCAGATGGAGCCACTGACCTAACCTCAAAAACAGACAGCATGTGTGAAATCGTCAAATGTGAAATCTGTGAAATGCACGTTTAGAAATTATTGTTTATTGACAGAATCGTCTAAAGATAATTATTGTTGAGTTTAATTGATTTTATCTGTGTAAAGACTGAATTTTTTTTTTTTAAAAATGGGTAAACCAGGTTATGGTAAGTTTATTTTGGACGTATATTCCATTTTTTGTATTTTGTTATTGCAGTAAATAAAAATATAGTTTTCCAACATTAACATTTATAATTATCTCAAAGTAGTTGATTTACTGTATTTACAGAGCCTATAATTTTGTTTACTGCGACATAGTATTGTGTAAGACGAATTTTAATATTAATATTAATATTAATTGTAATATTTTAATATTTGTTAAGTAAAATGAAGAGACTCAACAATTTGAGCTTGAAAATTTATACTGCTGTTCTCTTAACGAAAAATCTACTTTCAGGTAAAGATAACAAGGGGAAGAAATTATCCTGGACTTACAGAAATAAGAAGAGGCAAGGAAGACCTTCAAATTTCGGAGACGATGAAAACGTTCAAGTTCAGAACAAAAAAGCCAGAATAATTGTTCGGAATCTTTCCTTCAAGGTGAAATATACTTAAGTTTTATTCTCGTTTCTTTAAATTTAGTTACCAGGTTTTGTTGTAGAATTTAAAACACCTGGATATCTAATTTCTGTTTTAAAAAATTGACGAAACAGGTTACTGAAGCAGATATTAGAGCACTTTACGAACCGTTTGGAGAAATTGAAGAAATCAATTTACTTCGTCGTCCGGATGGAAAACCAGTTGGATGTGGGTTTGTGCAGTTCAAGAAAGTCGTGGATGCATCGAAAGCCATTTTTAACACCCACAAAAAAGAATTCCTGGGACGACCGATTAGTAGTGAGTGGGCCATATCAAAGGATAAATTTACTGAGAAAGTACAAACTGAGAAGGAGCCAAAACAAGAAGAAGAAGGAGAAGAAGAAGAAGAAAGAGAAAAAAAAGAGGAACAAGATGGTGAAAGTTTTCGGCCTCTGAACAAAAAGCCAACCCCGAAGAAAGCCGAAGAGCGAAAGTTGAAGAAGCTTCAAAAGCGAAAGAAACGAGCGAGAATCGTAGTTCGCAATTTGTCATTTAAGGTAAGAAAATACTTAAAAGCTCTAAGCGGAAAATTTAAAACAGATATTTTTTTGTTAAGAGTTTAAAATTGATTATGTATAAATAATTATAAAATATTTTTCAGGCAACGGAAGAAAATTTAAAGGAACACTTCTCCCAGTATGGAAATATTGAGGACATTCGAATTCTAAAAAAACCGGATGGAACTCAAGTCGGTTGTGCGTTTATTCAATTCGAACTCGTACAAAACGCAGCGAAAGCTATTCACCACTCAAATTTAAAACCCCTTCTTGATAGGGAAATTATCGTCGATTGGGCAGTTCCGAAAAGTAAATTTGGCGCTACGCCGGAAGTTAAGCACGAAGAAATCGATATCACTGAAGAAACGGGAGAAACGGGAGAGAAGAAAGCTGAGGGTGAAATTCCTGTCGTTGAAATAAAAGAAGAATGCGTTTCGGATGAAGAAAAATCAGTGAAAGATGAGTCAGAGGAGGATGAAAAGTCGATAAAGAGTGAGGAAGATGATTCGGAAGAAGATAACGAAGAAGAAGAAGAAGAGGAGGAGGATGAGGAGGAGGAGGAGGAAGAGGAAAAAGTGAATATTAAAGAGGAAGAATCGAAATCTCGGTGGGTTTCCAATGACGTCAGTGAAGGAAGGACCGTGTTTTTGAAAAATGTTCCCTTTCAAGCTAAAAATGAGGATTTGAAAGCTTGTATGGAACAGTTTGGACCAGTTTTTTATGCATTGATTTGTGTAGATCCACTTACGGAGCATTCTAAAGGAACTGCTTTCGTTAAATTTAGAGTAAGTTCTTATTAATTTCGTTAAGTATTTTTGTAAACCTCGATACCAGGAACTTGAAAATCTTGTTTTAAAACGTGTTTTTAGATTTGACGCGTTTAAAATGAAATTTAAAATTTTTATGGTTTGAAAAGTTTACAAAAAGATTTTTTCAAATAATGAAACATTTAATTTTTTTATTTTTGCTAATAATTTAATTTTATGTTTCTTTAGAATGTTGAAGATGCTGAAAAGTGTTTATCAGCAGGAACAGAATTGCGGCTTTTGGGTGAAGTTTTAGATCCACATCGAGCGCTTCATAAACAGGAAGTAGAGGACCAAAAGAACTTTAAATCGGAAAAAAGAAAAGACTCGAGGAATTTGTATCTTGTTAAAGAAGGAGGTATTTTTCACTATTTTATAATTTAATATTTCATTATAATTTCAAATAAATGATAAAATTTTAGTTTAAACTATAAATGTAAGAATTTCACGAAATCCTTTAAAATTGCTGAAAAATCTCTTTTGTTTTTCCCTTTAGTAATTTTGGCTCGTCACAGCGCTGCAGCGGGTGTTTCAGCTCAAGATATTGAAAAGCGACTGCAACTTGAGCGGTGGAAATCACAAATGTTGCGCAATTTGAACATGTTTGTTTCAAGAGTTAGACTTGTGGTGCATAATTTACCGCCTACACTGGACGACGAGAAACTTAGGCAACTCTGTAAAAATCATGCTGGACCTAATGCTGTAATTACCGAAGTGAGTTCGCTAGATTTTGAAATTTTTTAGTAAGGAATGAATTAGGAAAGAAAATGCAAATCGATTGGAAATCGGAATGAAAGCAGAATTTCAATCCTAATTTTATTGCTAGCATTTCCAAAGTGGGTTAAATTAAATTTATGTCTTAATTCGAGTTGTTTTTTAATTACTTATAATTAAAACTATATTATGCAAGATTTGTTTATTCTCATAATTTAAAATATCTCCCATTTATTTTCCAGGCACGAGTGATGCGAAATTTGAGAAAACCGGATGTTAATGGAGTTGGAGAATCAAAGGAATATGGTTTCGTTTCATTTACGAAGCACGAAGATGCTCTCAAAGTTTTAAGAAGTCTCAATAATAATCCTAACATTTTCACGAAACACAGGGTTGGTTCAATTTGAATAATTCTTTTATTGTTATTATATAAATATCTATTTTTTTAAATCTAAAATTTATACATATTTGAAATTAAATCCCTTATGTAATATTTTTTAATGATTATTGATTAATTCAAATAATCTTTGATTTTTTTTCAGAGACCCATTGTGGCATTCTCGATAGAAAATCGCGTCATGGTGAATGCGAAGCAAAAGCGAGTCATTAAAAGTCGAGAACACAATCCCCTTTGGACCGGAAATAAAGAAAAGAAGGAGGAACCACCATCAAAGCGAGCAAGATTTGAACGACCTGAACGCTTCGAAAATTCGGTTAGTAGCTCTTTAATAAATTTAAATAGTCTATATTTTATTAAATCTGATTTCAAATTCCTTATAATCTTTTTTAAACTTACTCTTTTTAAAATCCCTTGAAATGTTTTGAAATAATTTGAATCTCTTGAAATCTTTTTAAATCCTTAAAATGTCTTGAAATCTTATGAAACATATTGAAATATTTTTTAAATTTGCGAGCTAGAAATTTAAGAGTGTTATTTAATTATTAACATTTTTTAAGGCGGAACCCTACCAAGGAGTAACGAGTAATCAAAGACAAGTGAAAGGAAAGCCGACATTTAAAGTGGAGAAACAGGCAGGTTTGTACAAAACTTTGCTGAAAGACCGCAAGAAGCAAAAGAAAGTGGCATTGATGTTGAAGGAGAAGAAAAAAAGGGAGGCCATGTCTAGGAAAGAAATTAAGGTGAGTTTTATCTTCTTTTTCTTCTGGGAAAGGGCGGAGCTTTTTACATGGCCTATCTAATTAAAACAAAAACTTATTATTTCATTTCCGTATAATATCGATTGCTTCAAACAGATAATGAAAAAAGAAAAAGCCAATGTCATTTACATTAAATACGAACAGTAATTTTTCTGATAATAGTCCATTAGATAAAAGAAAGTTTTTCCTCTGATTAAAGTACATATATTTTATATAAATATATAATCTATTTAAGGAAGCACCGTAGTTCTCGCGTAACGAAAAGAATTTCATTACGTAATCCTTGCACTCGTAGTATAAGGGTTTGACAGCATTTTTATACACGTTTCGTTCATTTTTTACGCTTTCACTTGAATAGACTCAAATAAATGATTTTCCGCGTTTTTCAAACAGGTTCACTCAATTATAATCGTTTGATGATTTTTTTTTATCGAGTAAAGATTTTCAGTCATTTTAAAAAAAAAATATTAATGCTTACAATTTTTGAAAATTTTTTTTTTGTGTTCTCTGGAAAAAAAATATTACTTTAAAATTCTGAGGTTCTAATTTGAAAATTCGAATTCTTCAATTTAATCAAACTGTATTAAATTTAAATATCTTTTCATTTCAAAACTGCCTATATCTACAGAGAAAGATATATAGTTTTAATAATTGTGGAGTAATCTTTTTCCTTAAAACTGGAATAAATTAATAAGATTCTAATATCAATCAAGAAGAATTAATTTTACGATTGTACGATTTACAATTGATTTTAAATCTTTTTTTAATGAGTTGTCTTTTTTTTAAGCCGAAACAAGGGAAGAGGAAATCCAATCCAGACGACGAAAACTTCGCCAAACTTGTAAATAGCTACAAACAAAAACTTTCGTCAGGACCGCAAATGAAATCAAAGTGGTACGATACTTAAGATCCTAAAATTTGTAATCATTCCTAATTTAGTAAACTAGTTAAGGTCTTGAAAAAAATCAAAAAAAAAATCAATAAATCAATTTGAAAATCTTAAAAAGAATTCTTTCATTTACAACAATTTATTTTTTATCTTCCCTTCTTTAAAATTTGATCTCATGAGGTCATCAATCTGATGACCTTTCTACTTTTTCATATCATATCTATCTTGTTTTTATTTTATTGCCAAAGAAATTAAGACAGAAGTTTACCTTGATCGTCCCATACAAAATCCATGTTAATTTTTTAAGACCACTGAAAAAGTCCAAAAAATATAATTCCCGACGGTGAAAAAATCACGAAAAAGAAAAATGGAAAATTATCGACACGATAAAATATTCGAAAAGTAGTAATTAAATATTTATAATAAATAAATTATTTAATTAAATACGGACTTTCTTTTATAGTCTTTTTAAAAGTGATTACTTATTATTTTTTAAATCGATAGAATCTTTAAAATTTTCGATCCAAATTTATACAGAATTTTTTTTAAATTTCTTTTCAAAACTTTTACTAAATACTTTTGTTCAAAATTTTGAATACGTGTTGAAAAAATATTTTTAATGTTTAAGAAAATATTTTTTTCAGGAATTTATTATTATTTTTTTTTATTATTTACTTATTATTTTTCTTGATATTTTTTCATATTTGGGATTTTTGTCTTTCGACAAAAAGATGGCCCAATATAACTTAAAAAAAAATCGTCAAAATGTAAATTTGCACTTTGCAATCACGAAATAAGCGCGTTCAGACATCCTTCTTTCCTTTCAAGTCTCCCCCTCTCTTCTCTGTATATCTTCTTCGATTTTGTGACTGGCCTGAAGAAATAAACGTCAAGTCAGACGCACTTTAACTCTTTAAACCGCCGGATTTGAAACACGCTGGATCTAATGTTTCGACAAGTGTTCGTTATTCTAATTTCTCTTTTCGGAAACTCAAAGTGATTAATTTTTCTTTCATAAGGTAATTTTTTAACCAATTTTTACGCATATCTTAGATTAATTTTTTCATTTATGCCAGAAATTTGTATTTTTGGTTTTCAAAAATATTATTATTGTTTATTATTAATGTTTACTATTATTTATTATTTAAAAAAGTGCGAAGTAAGAAAGATTCCAAAACAATACAAATATTTAAAATTACATATTTAAAAAAAATGTTTTTCAGCATTATTTAACTTCTAAACAAAAATTTTTACATTATTTTATGTAATAAAATATTTTTATAAAAGAAATAGATTTTAATATTAACTTTCGTTAATAAAATTTTTCTGTACTTTTAGCTACTTTAGGGAATTGTTTTCTCAGGACAATTAGATCATTGATTGAATTTTGTTTCGATAAATAAAACATACATGTTAAATATACTACAAAAAATTATTAAAATATATTTTAGGAGTATATATTTTTTGAAATCGCAATATATTTAATAATTTTTCTAATTTTAAGTGATGTGGAATTTTTCTCATCCAAAATTTGTAAATTATTTTTTAAATTTGAAATATTTGAATGTATTCAAAATATTTAAGAATATTTAAGGGCTTATTTAAAGTGTTTATTTAAACAATTTAAAGTAAAAATGATAAAAATTTATAAATTTTTTAATTTCTTGACAGGAAATCACATTTTATAAAATCGCCCACACTTTTCTGTAATGGTATTCAAATTTCGGGAAGTGAGCATTTCCTTCTTGAAAGTCACTAAGTAATGTGTGTAATTCTCTTTCATAATATCAACTCACGCGGATGCGACTCGAATTACACACGGAACACGGTAATAACTTTCATGTGAATTTAAAAGCCTCATTTATAGAGCAGAAAGTAATATTTATATTTCTTCAGCTACAAATTTACGACACAAGTAAATTATATGGCAATTAATGTTGATTCAATTAAATTTATTAGTTCATTTATTATTATTCAAAACTGATTTTTTTTTCAACAATCCTCGCAGCTCATTTCGCGAACGTTTTACTATTATAGTCAGAAGGTTGCAAGTTCAAATCCCGCCGAAGTCGACTTTTTTTATTGATTTAAACGCCTATTTATTTATTTTATTTGTAAAATTAATTAAAATTACTCAAACGAATATATATTTAATTATTCAAAAAAATTAAACCCTATTTTTCTTTTAAATATTAAAAGCTTGAAATTCCTCTAAATATAAAAAATAAATTACTAAAAAAAATGAAGCTGAATTATCAAGTTAAAATTTTAATTTAATTAAAATTTATTCTTAAGATTTAAAACTTAAAATGATTTATTTAAAAAGGAAATGAAATGTGAATAAATGATAACAGAGTTCTTTTAATGCCCTTACGATCATTTGCATAGAAATGTCTCTTCGAAGACAGCAAAGATATGAAAGTAAAAGATGCGCGTGCTTGTATTTCTCATCCTACCTCATCTCCTATATATTAAATTTCATTCAGAAAATATCTCGAAATATATCTAAAACCTGTCACACTAATCTCCTCCAATGCTGTTAACACTCCTCAAAAAGTAGTGACTTAACTACAATGCCCGGGGCCCCAGATATTTTTTCAATTGAAAAATTAAAACACACCAAATTCCTAATTTAAAATTTCTTGAAAGAAAAGTTTTTTAATATTTAACACTATAAATTTATGCAGGTTCGATTCCAGACAGAGTTAGATTTTTTTCTCGTTTTCAAAAACTTAGTTTGAACAATGACAAAACAATATCTTCTTTATTTTTATTTATTTACAATTTCTATTAAAATTTAATGAAAGAATTTTTTATCAATTTTCAAAAATAAATTACAAGAATGTCGACAATCGGTTATGTATCGATGCTGGCGAAACTGAATTTAGTTCGGGGCATTTGCACTGGAAATTGGTTGAGAACGTTGGAAACGTTTACAACAATTGAAGAGGAAAGACAACAAGATGTATCTCACATTCGACCTTACTCGGAAATGCCAGGCCCGAAGCCAATTCCGATTCTTGGGAACACATGGCGATTTTTGCCTTTTATAGGTAAAGAGAATTCAATAAAATTAATTTATCAATTCAGTTTATGGCAGGCAAAATAATTATTTTAGT
This sequence comes from Synergus umbraculus, assembly GCA_900474325.1. Taxonomy (NCBI): domain Eukaryota; kingdom Metazoa; phylum Arthropoda; class Insecta; order Hymenoptera; family Cynipidae; genus Synergus; species Synergus umbraculus. The sequence continues at coordinate 43,708 of UCOK01016529.1, forward strand.
TGGCCAATCAATGCAAATTCCATAATAATTATCAATTCTTAATAAATTTTTATTTATTTTTTTTATTTTTATTAAAGTGCTAAAATAGATTTTATTATATTAATTTAGTTTTATGATTTTTTAAATGTATTTAAATTTTATAGCACTTTTATTTGTAGAATAACATAGAATATTCGCTTTGTTTGTTTTTTAGAATTAATTCGATTCCGAGAAAATTAAATGTCACCTCTTTTACTCTGCAGAGACTTTTTCAAAAAGTTATCTCAATATTTTTGCATTATTTAATTGAAGATTTTCAAAATCGTGTCAGTGCATTTTTGTCTAGCTTTTTTTTGAAGATTTCAAAAGATTTCAATTTTTTTATAGATTTTTAACATTTTTTAAATTATTTTTTTAAACATCGTTTTTTACATCGTTCGAAAAACATCTGCAGAATAATAAAACTGCTATGACCACGAAAACATATTTTTCGGGCAAAATATTTGCCAAGTCAATTTTCGCTTAATAGGTACAATAAGTTGAGTAAGTAAAAAAGGTTGGCTAATATTACATAAGTGAATGTTTACATTTATCATTCGCTGCTTAAACTTTAAGTTAAACTAATCATTATAATTTAGTTTAATTTTACAATTAAAGGTGTTGGAGCCAAGTTTAAATCTTAAAATTCGATTTCTTCAATTTACTCAACAAATATTAAAATTGGAATTTATTTCCCCTGTATAATTAATCAATTTTTAACTAGAATTATACGCACAGAGCAAGAAAATATCTAATTTTCATATTTTTAAAATAAAATGAAGATATTTTTATTTGAAGTTAGATTTTGAATTCTTCGTTTGATACAAAAAGTATCGAAATTAAATATTTTTTCGCTCTATATGCAGTCTTATACTTGAAAAAAGATTAGCAAAAAAATATTTATAAATTTCGTTGAGTAAAATGTAGAATGGAATTTTTAACTTAAATTTTATTTAATTTCATATTATATATTTGAAAATCCTAATCTATATTTTAAAATTATAATGATAAACGATGAGACAAAAGAAAAATTGTTTGTACACTTTCTCTGAAAGATGCTTACAAAATCTATTGATTTTTAGGTGATTATAACATACAGGAAGTGGACAAAGTTTCAAAAAGGCTAAATCAACAATACGGCGATGTGGTGAAGATGGGAGGTTTACTCAATAGACCGGATATGGTATTTCTATACGATGCAAACGAAATCGAGCGACTTTTCAGACAGGAAGAGAAAATGCCTCATCGACCATCGATGCCATCCTTGCACTATTACAAACATGTATTAAGAAAGGATTATTTCCAAGAGAGTCCTGGAGTCATCGGTGTGTAAGTATATTTTACTTTTTTATTTAATTTTTCATATTTTTCACATTTTTAATTAATAAGATCTTCTATTCTCAAGCCACACAAATAAAACATCCAATAAATTAGGCCCAAAATAGTAAAAGATGCAAAATGAAGGAAAAAATATAACTATAAAAAATATAGGACGCAAAATACAACAATAAAGTAAAAAATAAATAAGACTTGAGAAATAAGATAAAAATTTAGAACCCAAAATAAGGCCCAGAATACAGGAAATCAATAAGTCCAAAAATATAAGTCTTATAATATGATATCCATATAAAAATATAAAAAATAGACGATATAAAATATTCTAAATAATTATAATATATAATTGTATATTCTCAAAATATCTAAAAGTTAGTTTTCTATATTTTACGTAAATTTCTTGAAATGTAAAGGTTCACACATTTCAGGTATTTTTTCATCAGTCGTGATTGACCACGTGCTTCATTTACATAAATTCCCGACGAATGATATAAACGTGTCTTTGACCCAAATGAATTTTTTTCTTTTATTTTTAAATTTTAATTTACTATTTTAGTTCTTTCATATTGATTTAAAAATTAATAATTGAAATTAATTTTATATATATGAATAATTTTAATTAATTAAGTATATAGATAATTCAAATGTGAAATATGAATATTTTAAATCGATTTTAATTGAGCCATTGCTTCATCCAATTAAAATTGTTATAGAAAAATTAGCGAACCATGAAAGTAAGAGTTTCATATTTATGTAGGCGTTGAAGCCAAATTATTTTGCAGAAATAAGTATATAATTTGTCAATTATAATCTAAAGGTCACCTTGGACTATTTTATGAAATGATTTATTGGATGAATAGATTATTCGATCGGAATAAGAATAAATTGTAAATTGATTGTAAAACTTACATTATTTGAATTTTGGAATGCTATTAATTTGATATAAATCTTCTTTGAACATTTTTTTTTTAAAGAAATGTTTAATGTTATTATTTTAGCAATTGATAAAATTCTAAGAAACATTCTGATATGATTTCTATTCGAAGCTTCCACCAAGTATGAATTTTGGGTCTAATTTTTGTGATTCTATATTTTGGACCCATGTTTTTATAAAATAAAACTTTCACTAATATATATCAGAACATTTTCAATACATCGCCTTTATATCTCACAATCAGTTTCTAAAATCGACCTAAATAAAAACCGCAAAGGATTTACTCTCATATATTATACCTATGTGTATAACTATATACATTATATGATTTCATATATGATCGATATATGATTTGGCAATGTTCGATCGCGCAACTTCTATCGCGATCTAATACTTTCGATAAACCAATCCATTTTTATGCAGAAAATAAATTAGCTCATTATTACTTACTCGTTTCTGAGAATAAAAAAAGATTGAAAAGCGAAATATTATCCCTATGCTTGAGTAAAATCTTTCTTAAGATAGAAATGATTGTCTATCATCTTTCGATTTCTTTCAAGAGCCTTTTATACCAGGAATAAGAATAGCTGACTTTCACTAGAACTTATAAGATAGTTTTGAATGCCACCATTTGGATTATGTTGAAGATAGTAGTTCGTATTTAATATGGTAGAAGATCACGAATCACGAAGAACGAACGATCATTACCCTTCAGAAACTTGAAAGGCTGTATGCTTTGCAATAGAAAAGGAAAAGATTATTATTTAATCGCACATAATTCCAGTTTATTCAACCTCATTATCTCATGTTACGACACTATAAAATCCAAATGTGAAGCAGGCGCTTTTTTCAAACGATGCCAAACACGTTTGCGATTCTTTTCACTCTAATATGCAATTCATTAGATAAACTACCGTAAAAGACTTGTATAAGGAGTTTAACATTATGTAATATTATAGTAACTAGTAGCAATATTACATGTGCGCTACATCGTGCGGGAAACGTTGCATAGAGAATTATTATTCTTTACTTAATTATTGCAGTTACATATATATATTTTATCGATTTCATGCTAATCAAGAAACCTAAAATTTATTTCCTTTTAACATAGTAATCAGGCCTGTTGCTAAACCTCTCTCAATAAAGTTTTATTTCTTTTGAAATAATCAACAAGTGCTTCAGCAATAAACAGAAAATTTATTTCAAAACAATCGAAATCTAATAGAATATCAGACACAAATTCAAATTTTGAATTTGGTTTCGTGAATAATCATTTTGTCACGAGTCTAAACTCGAAATACATTGAAAATCTAGGAATTTTAAGGGAATTTTATGGAATTTGTAAAGATTTCATGGGAGATAATGGAATTTTAAATTTTATCGTAGAATTTTAAAGAATTTCAAGAAGTTTCTGGGAATTTTTGAATTTTTTACGACTTTTATCAGATTTCAATCGAACTTCAAAGTACTTTTAAGACTTTTAAAATATGTATGTTGTGGCATTTAAATGAGGAATTTAAAACTTTATAGGAAATTTTATTGAGGAACTTCAAAAGCTTTTTATGATTTTTAAAAGATTTTGTAGAATCTACAAAGGTTTCGAAGGTTTTCGTCAAATTTTAAGGGTTTTTAAAAAATATTTCTAATTTATAAAAGATTTTGTAATATTTTTAAGGGTTTCATGGAATTTGATGAAATCTTTAATGATTTTAAGAGATTTTAAGAGTTGAGAACTTTCCAGAGGTTGCTAGAAATTTTTTAGAGATTTTCACTAATTTTAATATGGATTTCAAGAGATTAATGATTTTGACGGTTTTTATGTGCATTTTTAACGATTTTTAAGTGATTTTTACGAAATTCAAGAGATTTTTAGGATATTAAAACGATTTTGTAGAATTCTGTGGAATTTTAGGATATTTTGTGAAATTTTAAGGAATTTTATGAGGTTTCTAATAATTTTAAGTGATTTCGAGAGATGTTTCTGATATTAAATTGATTTTGTGAGAATTTTAAAGGATCCCAGTAGACAAAAAATTGAAAGAAGTTTTTAGGACGTTCTAAAAACTTCTTTCAATTTTTTGCCCACTGGGATTTCATGGAATTTGATAAGATTTCTATGTAATATGTAATATTTTTAAGGGATACAAAATATATAAAGAGATTTAAAAGTTACCGTAAAATTTCAAGAATTTATCTGTGAATTTTAAGAGATTATAAAGTTTGCCATGGAATTTCGAAGATATTTCTAATATTTTTAATGCATTTTAAAAGATATAAAAGGGACTTGAATTGTTATCATTAAATTTCAAAGAATCTCAAGAAGTTTCTAAAAATTTTAATAGATTTTCACGAAATTTAACATAGATTTTAAGAGATTAAAGAAATAAAATATAATAAATTATATAATATTGAAATATTCTTGTTAATATAGAATGATGCTTGTTATTCTTCAGTCTATTAATAACAAATGTGTTTTATTGATTTGATGCTACCACGAAACCCAAAGTTGACTTCCCTTAACAGTATATAACTATTCCTAAATCTCAATTACTGAATTTCGCTTTCTTTTAAAATGATCAACAAGCACTTCAACAATAAACGCTACGCAGGCAATTAAGTATCCCATAGCAGGAATAAGGAAGATTTTCGACGTGATCTTCGTGTAAGTCCATTCTTCCAAAACCCATTCATCAGCCAGTTCCATATTTACATTTTCATTCCACTTCCTGAACAGTCCGTTTTCCATGAAATACAACAACAGTTGATTGATGCGTTTAACATACGGTGAACCCGTCCCTAAATTGATAAGCTTCCAAGTATTAAACACGTTTCCCTCTAATATCCTAAAAGCGGGTACGGTTTTACTTTCTTCAAACTTTCTTACTAAAATCTTTGCCATCGACATTCTCATTACATATGTGATATTCTTGTACTTCACTAAATTCCGTAGAATATTTATTTCACTTACATCGTCCATTAAAACAGCATTTTGTATAAAGTACTGCGCCATAGCAATCTCACTGTCTTTCATCACTACTTTTACAATTGAATACAGAACTGGTGTCAGACCTGATTTCTGCAGATCCTCGAGATTGTTAATTTCTACTTCCGGATTCGTGTTCAATTGAACATCCGCCAAGAGGGTGTACAGATATCCGGAAAAAATTGTCTGGGTCAGTAGTATACCACCAAAAGCTAGTCTCTCTGCCCACTTTACTGGTTCCGTGTAAACTGTAAATCCCAAAATCGATTGGAAAATGGAAACTGGATTCCAAACACGACTGTCAAACTTCAGAAGGATGAACAGAGTACAAGTGACATTAATCGCAATGATTGTCACAGCAAGGCTATAAAAGGCTTTTTCTGGGAGTGTAGTACCAAAATTTCCCTCACTCATTACCACTGGAAATACAACAATAAAGGCTTCCGTATCCAATAATCGACTATGAGTAAATAAATAATTCTGATTGCAAAAGCTATCGACGAATAAGCCAAGATTTGCCAAAATTTGTAATTCGTTGTTCAGTGTTTTTCGAAAAAGTCCTGTTGATTTTGATATATCGCAATTGTATGTACCGAACTTATCTTTAGATGGTATAAATGTTATTTTAAAATTCATTTTCTCTGATAAACCTCTAAGGAGCTCTGCTGTCGGCCCTGCGACCTCGATTGGATAATCGGAACTGTTTCGCTTAACAATCGCAAAAGGTGGATCATGAATTAGGCCCACATGCATTTCGTGACTGTGCATGTTACGAAGTTTGTCCGGAAAGAGTCGAAATCCAGAAGAAAATATTTCTTTCTGGAAAATTCCCGTAAATGGATTGAAATTGTATGTAAATACTCTTTCCTGATTATACTTTAATCTTCCAAGTTGTTGTCTATCTTCCGCAAAGTTTTTTCTTTCATTAATCTGCATAATAGTGACATCCAAAAATTGCTTGCTCCACAAATCTCTCAACAGTTTTCTGTATGCGAAGTCACCCCTTTCCAATAGATGGATGATCAATAACTTTGGTCGTTTTGACACACTTGAAACTTCTATCAGGAATTCGATAGGACTTGATAAAACAGATTCATATGAAGGATTTGTGGAATCAAGGAGGAAGATAAATAATGTCTTTGCCTTGTTAGAATCGACAAGTGGTTCATATGATGCATGTTGTCTCCAATTATTCGAACTGCCAATATCACCTAAAGTGAGACTCACTGTTTGAATAGATTGCTTTATTTCTTGAGTTATGATATCAATTTTGATGTTTTGAAATCTTTCTTTGTCGTCAGTCATCAATATCACTTTTTTTACTTCGGATTCGTTCGTGACATACCTCAGGAGTTCCTTCAGCCATTCACAATTTTGCAGATTTTTACTGTAAAAAAGAAGTTGTACCAAAAATAAATTAAATTAAATTTAAATTAAAATATTAAAATATATTGACATAAAAAAATATTTAAAAGATCTCTTAAAACCCAAAAATATTTTATGATTAAAAAATGGAAGGCATTAAAGTTATTTTGTACAAATAAGGAAAATACTCGCTTGCGATTGATTTTGTGCTAGTATATTAGTTAGTAAAAGAAAATATACTTTTTAGAATGTTGATCAGTCAGAGATAAGATGTGGGTAATATAAAGGATGATGATCCCTGTGATGTACCACTTGATTAACATTTTGTTTCCTGTTAATTGAAACTGGAAGAATCTTTCGCGAAATAAAGTTGTTGTAAAAGCTCGACTGAGATGTGAATATTCCGAAGTTCAAAACTATACTGTTAAGCATTTCAGACGAAGCGTATGACTTTTTCTAAAATTAGTGCAAATATCGATTTTCACATTTTTATTATAGCAATTTCTAACTCTACCAATTTGTGTAAAAAGAAGTAAAAGTGTAAATTGAGGGCCTGGATCGAAAAAGTCACTCAGCGCTCGAGATCGAGTATAACTATAAAATTGTGCTTTCATCATTCCAAAGATTTTTTACCCCTTGTTCTTCAACTTAAATTTTTTTTTTAGTTTTTGCTTCCTTACATAAGAAACATTGTAATAATTCATAGTATCATTTCAAATGTTTATAATTAATTATACATTTATCCTATTTTTGTATGTAGATAATTTTAAGAAATATAACGATATTTTGTAGAATGTTAAGGAAAATCAAGGAATATCAAAAGATTTGATAAAATTTGAAAAAATTGCACTAGATTTTGAACGTAAGATTTATTTATTTATTTGATATTTATTTATTTATATATAATTTTCAATTCTTACTAAAATTATCAGTCCCTCGGCTGCAATATCGTTAGGTGTTGCAGTCTTCATGCTGTTCTGTGCAATAATTGGGACATTGGCGAAGGACAAAGTGAATCGCTGAGAAATTCATTTCAATTATAAACACGATCTCGATATGACGATTGCATACCTAATTTTTCCCTGATTTTCTCATTTGCATTGAATGCTAGTGAAATTTAATTATATACTTGGGAACGGATGATCTAATAATGTTTTGTGTTTACATTTATTTCTTAATGATGATATAATATCAGACGATTATTGTGATAATTAATGCTTTTTAATGAGGAAATTGAATTGAATGAACCCATGTAAATAGATATTCGGAAGAACCAAAGTGAATTTATAATTACTCAAGATCACCAAGATAATAATAATAAGGAATCTGACACATATTTCTTGTGCATTCCGGACAATAATAAATTATTATTTTTAAAAAGTTTCGAATTATTATAATTATTTAATTAATAAAACTAAAATTAATTATTTCTTAAAATCTCGAAGGTCGGCTACATTTCTGGTAGTAAATAAATAAAAATAAACAATATCTCAAACCAATAGAAATGGGTATCAAATATATACATATCACCAAAAATTTTAATAAATTAACAAATTGTTTGATTCGAAAGTTAAAATTATCTCTCGTAAAAATTCAGCATTATTCTTAACGTTATGGCACATAATAACATGTTTGAGAATCGATTTCAAGAGAGGAATTTATTCTTTCAAAGTCATACATGTAATAATGCCTTACCAGTGCGGCAAACACAGTGTCGTTAATTTTTTGCATTTTTTCATTTTACATTCCCTAGGCATGGTGAAAGTTGGTACACTTTTCGAAGCAAAGTGCAACAGGTGATGCTGCAGCCAAGAACTGCAAAAATGTACATCGGTGCAATTGAAGAAGCGAGTCTCTCCTTTTTGGATAGGTACAACCTGTTTATATAATTAAATAAACGTAATAATTTATTTTTATACGATTTTTACTGAAAATAATATAATTTACCATTACAGGATCGAGAAAATCAAAAACTCAGATAGCGAAGTTCCAGGCGACTTCTTAAATGAAATACACAAATGGTCACTGGAATGTAAGTTTAAAAAATATATTTTTATAAGTTCATCCGATGAAAATATTTGTTATCGACTGCAGATAATGTCGTTACCCTATTTTATCGACTGGTGGTAACAATGATATCCTATAGTACCGACAGACGATATTGTGATCTTCTTATTTACTAGCAGTCGATAAAGTAGAAAACATACTGATTTTCAGTCGATATAAGATAACTTAATTTTAATTGCAATACATTTAATTGTCGGAATATTTTCACAGCTATTGCACGTATCGCTTTGGACGTCCGATTAGGATGTTTGGACGAAAACGCACCATCAGAAACACAAGAGCTAATTAATGCAGTTACAACATTTTTTAGAAACGTGGGAATACTCGAGTTGAAAATTCCTTTCTGGAAATTCTTTAACACACCTACTTGGTGTCAATTTGTCGACGCTCTTGACGTAATTTTAAAGTAAGAAATGAATTTACATATGAGAAATCTTATTTGAAACTATCTTAAGTTATTATAAATTATTTAAAATTATATTTCTTGCAGTACCACTTCCAGATATACTAAGGATGCCTTAGAAAGAGCGAAGACGAAAAATGAATCTGAAAAAGAACTTTCCCTACTGGAACGTGTTCTGGCTTCAGAAAATGACCCTAAATTAGCCTCCATACTTGCCTTAGACTTATTCCTCGTTGGAATTGACACGGTGAGATTTTCATTTTATAAATATTAACATTTAAGGTAATACAAATATGTATTTTTATAACTTTATCTGATGAAAAGTATTTGTTATCGACCTCAAATAATGTAATCACCCTATTTTACCGACCGTTGATAACAGTGGCATTCTATATTACCGACAGCAGAGAACGGGAGTTTACTGAATTATCGACCGTCGGTAATTCATTATTTTTATGTGGATTTTTGAAATAACTACAGCACGATCTTTTTATAATATGCAGAGAAATTCTAAGTTATTTTTAAAGATAGTAATGTTGACAAAAATCTGTAACAATTAATTCTGTTACAGACTTCAAATTCAGTAGCATCAGTCCTCTACCAATTAGCACTTCATCCGGAAAAACAAGCACTTGTACATGAGGAGATTAGTAAAGTACTTCCGTCTGGTGGACAACCACTTGAAGCTAAACATATTGATAGCTTAAAGTACCTTAAGGCTTGCATAAGAGAAACGTTGAGGTATATTAGATGTATTCATATATACATTATATATATATACATATTTAACAGAGTATCCATTTCCATTATGGAAATATGCTAGAAAGTCAATCCTAAAACATAAGGAAAACAAATTAAGCTGCATTTCGTTACATTTCTCAAGTTTTAAATTTAAATATTTTCAAATCTTTTGCAATTCAAATTATCTTATTTTTATCATTTTCTAAAGAAAGATTTTTTCTGCAATGTAGAATGTATCCTGTCGTTATTGGCAATGGACGCTGCACTACCAAAGACACTGTAATCGGTGGATACCAAGTGCCAAAAGGCGTAAGTATATGTAATTAAAATTAGCTATTTTAGCTTGAATTATAAAGAATCTAATCTAATAAACTAATTCCTAATATTATTTCAATATATTTCGCACTCTGTTTCTTTTATAGCTACAAATTTCTCTATGTACCCACTTGGGTACATTGCCTTAAGTACCTTTTTCTAGTAATCGTTTAATTTATTTTTAATTAATCATCATTTAGATCGATTCTCGATTTAGCTCAAAACTCATGGAATTTCGTTATGGGTTCATTGTGTTCTCTAGAACTTTTATGAAGTAAATGTGAACCCATTGTGGGTACATAAAGACCAACTAAAATCAAGTAAATCCAAAACATTTGAAATTCCTATAATATTTTGTTCCTTATTTAGAACGCTCATGAGAAAAATTTGTTGTGAACCCATTGTGGGTACATAATGACCCACATGGTTTCAATTAAATTAGAATCGAAAAATTTGTAATTCCTTCTATATTTTGTTTCTCACTCACAAAGAAAATGTGATATGAACCCATTGTGGGTTCACAACCACTTAAGGCTCTGAATCTCTTTTTTAAATAGAAATTCGATTTTGTACCCATTTGGGTGCATTATAGGACTCAATTTCGAACACTATATTGTTTTTAATCAAGAGAATGAAATTCATGTTTAAATGACTGTTGATGACACAATACAAATTATATTCTTATAACTACATATCCTTGACATATTCTTCATAGAAATTCTGAAGAGGCTTACAATCTCATAAACCTAGTCTCAAGATTTTTCCGTTGAAAATACAACACTTAACCTTCGACTCGATTGTTAAAGGTAAATATTTGTTTGGCAGGTGCATGTGGTGTTCCAACACTACGTGATCAGCAATCAGGACAGGTACTTCTCACGAAGTAAGGAATTTCTGCCGGAACGATGGCTAGGTGGTGACAAAATGAACCATCCTTTCGCGTCTCTCCCTTTCGGGCACGGAAGACGTATGTGCATTGGAAGACGATTTGCCGATCTTGAAATGATGATTGTAATGAGCAAGGTGAGAATTTCATCTTTACTTTCACACCTGATTTTAATTATTTTATCACTTTTAATTAATGAATTAATTAATCAAAGGTTTTTATCAATTTATATGAATTTCAAAAGATTTTCAGGAATTTCATAAGGAGTTTTATCGATTTTAAAAAAGTTCAAGCGTTTTGAAATTATTTTAAGGAATTTTTATGAATTTCAACTGATTTTGAAAGATTTTGAGGGATTTTCAAGGGTTTCAACTATTTTTAGCGATTTTTATCGATTTTAAAGAATTTCAAAAGATTTTAGCGATTTCACTAAAATACAAGAGATAACTGCAGAAATTTTCTTTATTAGAAAAAATATATACAAGCATTCACTTGGTCTAATATTCTTCCTCGAATTTTCTGTATATTTTAATCTAGTCACCTTGAAAATAGAAAGAATCTTACGCAATTTTTATGACAATCATTAAAGCAAGTTTCACACGCACGTGAGTAAGAAAATTGTTTCCTCGGCTTGGTGATAGTTTTTTTTAAAAAGGTCAGCACTTTCAAAAGAACTCTTATTATTTCCTAATTTCAAAGGAATTTCTTCAGATTTTCTCATTCTCAGAAAATGATAAGTCCTACAAACTTTCGAGAAATTAGTATAAATGAATACATTTTTATGAGCTATCGTTTCAAAACTGCTTTAGAATATAAAATAATTTTATGTGCAGTAAATAGTGAAATATATTACTTTTATTAATTAATTAATTTCATTTTTAATAAATTTAATATTTTATATACATTTCTGTCAATAAAATTTAATTATTAATTTCAATCATTATGCGGGGTAATTGTAAAAAAAATAGATTTACTGAAGATTAAATTTAATGGGTCTAAAAAATAAAATAAAAGTCTCTAATTTTAAAGGGAAATTAATTTCATTTTAATTTTCAAAATGCAGAAGACCTTTATAATAATAATAATAATAATATATTCTTCTTTAAGAATTAGTTACAAGTAAAAATTACAATCTTAAGATGGTAAATATGACTTTTATGAATGAAAGAATGAATGAATGAGTTTTTTAAAAGGCAATGATTAAAGCAAGATATAATCAATTCAAACCAGAAATGCTCAACTTTTTTCAGTATTCATTTATTCATGTTTAGAACAGGTGGAAATCTATTCATGGATCATTAAGTAGTCGCGTGTTGTATTGAATTTAAATAAGAAGAAAGTGCCATCGAATGAAGGTTTAACTAATCGGATGTCGAGGTCACATTGACTAAAGAGCCTATCATTACTATATTAATAATAATTAAACATAAAAATTCAAGTAATGGTGAAAAATGTACATTTGTAATTCCCTATTAGTAAAAACTTGTTTTTAGTCTTTACATTATACTTTATTAGCAGGCCCGTACCCAGGATTTTGTTTCGGGGAGGGGGCCCGCAGATTAAAAAGTGATATCATCGAATAATGATAATTGTTTATACATATAGCACATAACATAACTTTCTGAAATTTCGGGGGGGGGGCAGGGCCCCTCGGGCACCCCCCCTGGGTACGTGCCTGTTTATTAGGTAGTAATAGTAGGGAATACTTTTTACTCCCTAAGGAGTAAAAATTGGTAATAAACAGCTGAAAAAAATAAGGACTAAAGAGTAGAAAAATTGTTTTCTAATAGATTTTGTTGTTTGTTTCAGATTATGCAAACTTACAATGTTGAGTATAATTATGAAAAATTAGATTACTACATCAACCCCATGTATTCGCCAAATGGACCCCTGAAGTTCAAATTCGTCAAGAAGTAATCGCCTAACTTTAAGAACAAGTATTTTGAATATTTTATTCTCAACTACCTAACAAATAAAGTTACCAAATTTGTCTGTAAGAATTTATTGATATTTTTAAATAAGAAAATAACTATAAAAATTCTTAGTATTAATATTTTCTAAGCTATACAAATTCTTAGGCTTTATATTTTCAATGCCTACTTAAAATGTCTATGTGTAATTATATATCTATAAATGTATATATTTTTGTATTATGCCAATTTTTTTATTTACAAATAAAAAACAATAGAAAAATATTCTTTTTTGGATTTTTAATCTCTTGCATTATGAAAATAGTTTAAAAGTAATTTTCAATAAAGTTTATAATTTAAATTACATGAAAATGTTAATAAACTTTCGCATTTAAATTAAGAAAGATATTTTAACTTACAATTACAAAAAACTTTGTTTCAAACGGTTATTATACGATAATGTATTTTTAATACAGTTTTATTACATTATAACATTTTTGAGTTTTAAGTCTGAAGTAGTGCTATCTTTTTTTTAGATTAAATTTGAGATCGCCATCAGGTGCATACATAAAAGTCACTTTATACTTCAGTGGTTTGTGGTGGTACTCCAGTTTGTAGGAACGTATTAACTGAAAAGAGAAAATTTTGAGAAAGATGTTCTTTTTTTTATTTGAATTTTAAATTTTAAATGTATTGGAATTAAAATAAGGATTGGGATTGGTTTTGGGATTGAGATAAGGATTGGGATTAGAATTGAAATTTTAATGGGAATTAAAATTTGGATTGGAAGAAAAAGTGAAATTGAAATAAGAATTTGGATTCAGATTTAGATTCAGATATTAATTTTGGGGTTGAAATAAGGATTTGCATTGTACTGGGATTTTCATTCAGATTGGGATTATTGAGATTGATTTTGGGGTTGAGATAAAGATTGGGATTGGAAAAAGGATTGTGATTAATTTTGGGATTAGTATTAGAATTGGAATATTTATTTTTAATGATTAAAAAAAATTAATTCTTGACCCCTGAAATTTTTTTTAATTTTCGAAATTTTTCTACCTTTGCGAGAAGAACTTGCATTTCAAGGTCAGCGAATCTTCTACCTAAGCATACTCGAGCGCCATGACCAAAGGGAAGTGACGCAAACGGATGTAATTTTTTAACTGATCCATCTTTAAGCCACCTGGAAGGCTTGAAAGATTTTGCATCGTCAACATACTCTTCCATATTTCCAGTAACAAGTGTCGGAAATACTACTTGAACCTAAAAATAGTAATGTATTTTTAAGTATTCACTTTTGAAATATTTTTTTTTATTATTATTAGTTTTTCATTTACCCCTTTTGGTACTTTATATCCACAGATGACTGTGTCATTTTGCATTGTTCTCCCATTTCCAATAACTGTGGAATACATCCTGAAAAATAAATAATTTAAATTAAATTTCTGTAATACAAGAAAATATTAAAATATCTAAATAAAATAAATTACCTAAATACTTCTCTAATAAAAGCCTTCATGTAAACAACTTTATCCAAATGTTGTGGTGTCAAAGGAACCGAAGGATCAGGCAAAATTTCAACTAATTCTCTATAAATTTTTTCCTGTTCTTCTGGTCTCGTTGCCAGTTGGTAGAGAATCGAGCTCACAGCCATTGAAATCTGCAAAAAAAAGTAATTGAAAAAATAAATAAAAAATAAAAATAAAAATAAAGAAAGAGAATTTTTAATAATAATAAAAAAAATTACCGTGTCTATTCCAACCAAAATTAAATCAAGAGCGAGAATATAAGCGATTTTTGGATCCGATTCTTTCGCAAGAATTCTTTCGACTAAAGATAAATCTGATTCGCTGACCGACTCTTTAGTTTTTAGCCTTTCAACTGCAGCGTCTATGTATTTCATGCAAACACTGCAAGAATTTCATTTTAAATTATTAGTATTATTACATGAAGAAAGATTAATCAGTCAGAGATTTGGGAGGCGAGTAATTAATTTTGAATTGATTCTAAACTAAGAATAAAAAAAAACGTACTCGACGAAATAATTCATATTGCGAACATAACGAGACCAGAGAGGAGTGGGAATATATCGCCAGTATGGAGCTTTCAATTCCAAAGTAGCGACATTTCTCAAAGCAAATTTCGCACCGTCGATGATTTTTTGAGGCTCGGAATCGGGCTTCAAGTCACTTCCTAAACATCCGAGTCTTACGTCCAAGGCGACTCTACCTATACCTAAAAAGACATATAAAAGAATACAAATACAATAGCAGTTTTGAAAAGATGGGAGGAAAAAAAAGTTTTACAAATTATATACAATTTTTTTCATGTTTCCTTTAAAAAAACTAATAATAACTTAAATAATAATGATAATAATTTAATAACTTGAAAATAAAATTGAAAATTATGAGAAATCGAAAAAGAAAGGAGGTAAGAGAAATTCGTTTCTTCTTAAATTACTCGAATTTCTTATGATGTGAAACGTTTATTGCCGAAGGCAAAAGTATTTCATTATTTAGTGAATACTTTACTCACATTCAAGGGCCCACTTGTGAATTTCATTTTCGAAATCTGCCGGTAGCTCATTGTCTTCATTTTTGATCTCTTCAATCCTATTAAGAAATTCTTAAATGACAGTATGTTACATAAATATTTATTTTAATACAAATAATAATAAAGAAATAAGAATTACTATTACAAGTAAAATAATTATTAAAATGAAAATATTAAAGCTAATTAGAAACTAAACAAAATTGAATATTTTTCGATTCTGAAGACAATTCATTAAATTTCTTAAATAACATTTTTTATTAAATTTCTCACCTTTTTATAAAGTCGTTTGTGACTACTTCGATTGGCGTAATATATTTTCTGACAGTTTGAGGCTGGAGTATCGGCTTTTGAACTTTTGATCGAAATTTCCTCCAAGGCTCACCATGACTAGAAATTTTTAAATCAAATCGAGTTGTCTAATTTTTTATTTATTATAATTTATATTGCATATAAAATATATCATTTTAAAAATTGATAATTTATGTATAAATATTTAATATATATGTAAATATATAAAAAATAATTAATTGATAAAGAAATGTTTTATTAACTCAAGTAACAAATGGATTAATAAATAATCATTCACAAAAAAAAACTATCTGTGTCAATAATTTGCAATAAAAATATTAATCATTGGACGAATGTGAATAAAATGGCAATGGGATTTTGCTCTTGAACGCTAATGTACTAATTTGCATAATTTATGCGACGCGTCAGTGCATCAACTTTCAAGTGCAGTAACTCTGTATATTATATATATATATATATATTTATATGTATATAAACTGAATCGATGGTAAAATTAATGGTATGAGATAATCTTGTCTTGACAAATTATATATATATATATATACTAATTCTCAGTGTGTGAACTGACATCTTGAGAAGTGGAATTCAAGTTCAATTTAAAGTTATATTCATTATTATACAATCGTTTCTGATGTCAATAATCTAGAAATTTTATTAATATATTATCTTGAATTATAATTCACAAATTTTTGGAAAATAATTTTCTTAAACGATATTGTACAACTTTTATTATAATTTCTTTAAAAAATAATGAATAGTGTATTGAAAAAATGTTTATTTGAAGGGCCTAGAATTCTTCAATTTCAAATTGAAATGATATGTAAAAAAATCAAAATCGTACGTGATTTCGACTTTAATATTTTTACTTACACTCCGACGACGCCGGGAAGATCGCCAAAAAAGTCTTTTCTGACTTTTCCTTTATATTCGACGAGGCAAGGCATTGAAGGTCGAAAAGGTGTGGGACCTTCTTGTCGATAAATTCTTTCAATCTCGTCTGCATCGTAGACAAAAAGAAGATCTGGTCGACCAATCAAACCAGTTAGTCTCACAATTTTCCCTGGAAGTAAAAATGATTTTGCATTATAAGTATCTGAATAAATAAAATAAATATTTATATTATTTATAGTGCCTATGAATAAATATCTATTAATGTATATGGGCATTTTCATTTCAAGTGATTTTTACGAAATCCATACATTTTTAAGAGATTTCTACGAATTGTAAGGGATTTCATCAAAATTTCTAGGAATTAAGGGATTTTTTACGGAATTTTAAGTGTCGTGGAATTTTGAGGAATTAAAAGAGAATTCAAAATATTTTTATGGATTTTAAAAGATTTTGCGAAATTTTAATGAATTTCAAAGGATATCAAGGGATTTTAAACGCTATCGTAGACTTTTAAGGAATTTCGATTTTTTAGAAATTTTAAGAGATTTTCATGAGTTCTAACAGATTTCAAATGATTTTTATGATTTGTGAAAGATATATTTTTTAGAATTTAAAGGGATCTCGAAGATTGTAAAATTTTAAGGGATTTCCAAAATTGATCTCAGTTTTAAAAGATATTGTACAATTTTGAAAGATTTTATGAAATTTGACGAGATTTCTAAGATTTTTTAGAGATTTTCACGAACTTTTCATATGGATTTCAAGAGATTTATAATTTTGGAAATTGTTATAGAATTTTATAAGATTTCTATATGTAAAAGAAAAAGAATCTATAAATTGGATTACCATAATCTTGATAGAAAAGTTGAGATATTCGAGCAGTGTCTGAAACTGTGTATTGTCCAATCACAGGAAACATTCGCCAGGTGTTGCCCAAAATTGGAATGGGTTTTGGGCCCGGGATTTCCTCGTAGGGCCTCACGTGACTCGTTTCTTGGGCATCATTGATGACCCTAATTGAGCCGATTGCATCGCTGCACAAAGCTCTTACACGATTATCACGAAAAAGTGTTTTTAATCTGTAAAATAAAAAATTTATTATGTATAAAGATAGATATAATAGTTTTCGAAGATTATCTATTTTATTTACCTATGTTTTAGTAATTGGAGGATTTGAAGAAATTAAAAAGAGATTGCAAAGAATGCAATGAAGTTCAAAAGATTTTAATAAAATTCTAAAGAATTCGAGTAAATTAGAAGAATTTTAAGGAAATTTAAAAAAATATAAAAATTCAAAGCAGTCAAAAGAATTTTAGGGAAATTTACAAGAATTTAATGGAATTTAAAAGGCTTTATTTTCGGGAATTTGAAAATTCTGGTATTTTATATTTTTAGAAAATTTAAATTGTGGGATTTTGCATTTTTCAGGAACTTGAATTTTCGAGATTTTGGTTTTTCGATAAAAAATATTTTTCTCTAATATATGAGATAAAAACTTCTATGATTTATTTAGTAATATATATATATTCCTCAAGATTTTTCAAAATATCTACTAGACCACACTGACCAGTCACCGCACAATTATTTACTCATTAGAAATGCAAATGTTACTTCCTCGGCTTTAGCCAGTCTTTCGTAAGCCGAAATGTGTTCAAAGTCTTCGTGATCTCTAATCGACATATATTTCTAACTCCTTTACTGTGCCTTCGACTTTCATTTCTGATATGCTCTGAAAAATATTTTCAAATCCCAGGACTCAATTAAATTATGCGAATTTTATTCCAAAAGAATTTCAATTTACTGTTGCTTACGAATTAATTAATTGTACCTTAAAAATATTTTTCACATTTCTTAATTGTTACCATACATATAATAAATATGAATATGTTTATCAATAAAATTATCAATATATTCACTTAAGTATAAATAAAAATATGAAATTAAAGAAAACCAGATTTTTTAATAAAAACTGAGAATGTAAAAAAAGAATTCCAATTACTCTTTTAATTTATTTATTAAAATTTTTAATTTCCCTTGGCCCCTTTTCAGATGGTACCAATTTTATTCTTAAAGCGTAATCATTCAATTAGTAAGGAGAAAGCGTCAGTCTTCAAGCAACATGTCCTATTTACACTTGTTCTTTGCATTTTCATTGTTGTCAGTTGACAATGACAATGTTTTCAAATAATAATACCTAGAACTATAATTTTATAATTAAATTTTTAAAAATCGCATACAATTCCTTAATTTGCATTCACTCGCTCTTTTAAATTAAATCGGAAAAATAAAAAATTAAAATCTTAAAAAGTTTAAATGACTCCTATTTTACAGATCATAATTTTTAAATAGACGTCTACTTTTTTTTTTTTAATATTGATAGTCCTTCACTTATTCTGCTGCATTTTAAATTGATGTTAGATTTCATTTGTTGATCAGTTTTGATTGCCTGATTATCTTGCGCCACGGACCGTAAAATGAGAAGCTGCTGCATTTTTGTCTAATGACTATAAGACTAGTGAATGTTTCATGCAAAACTGTGCAATCTAATCATAACGATAATAACTTGCAACTTTCTACACAAGTCAAAAAGCAAGAATATTCCGACAATTGTTGTTATTCTTACAATTTTAATTAATAAATATAAAAAGGGTAGGTATATATAAATATATAAAGAATTGATATCTTATCCAATTTTTAATAAAAATATCGAAAAATCATTATTGCACGATCACATATATTTAATTTTAAAATCATAATTTTGAAATTAGGCCATAAATAAGAATATTTGATTAATATTCGAGTATATACGGAGTGTAAATAAAATCGTAGGGTTTCCCTTTATATGGAACTTTATCCAATCTTTTAATAATATTAATTTTCCAGAAAATTATTTTGAATATATTTTGCCTATTTTTTGAATTGTTTTAGACAATTTCAGCATTCATGTAAAACTTGAAAATTCGTCATTTCCATCTTGCAAAACAATTTCATTAAAATTATTTCATTAGAGATTTATTAAATTTTTATTTTAAAATAAATTAAAATATTAGAACCAGAATAAATAATAAATGATAAAAATGTAATAAATTATACAAATATTATTGAAATTATCTAAAAACCAATCACCTGATCAAGTTCAAACTTCTTCCTTTCATTTTGCTTTATAAGAAAGCCCTACGTTAACTTACGAAATCACTGCGACAAATAAACTGTGACTGTGAAGTATGCCGATAGTTTCCAGTTCATTTGTTAGTTAGGGCTACAAATATGAAATTTCATGTTGTAAATCGGACTAGTTTCAAGATATTCATTCAAGGTAAGTTTAAAAGTGAACTGGTCTAGTTTGTAATAAAAAGAAGCACACCATCGGACTTGATTTAAGCCTTTTTTCCAGTGAAGTGATGAATATTCAATTACAGCTTTTAAAAATTGAGAAGAACAAGACTTGTAAGTAATACTTGTTACTTTAAAATGTTCCCGTTATGGTATTGTGTACTGTTGACCCAGGAGAGGTTTAAACTTGAATCTTGAACAATACAATATATAATGCCAAGTAATAATGAAACTTAACTGTAACACCATCTCGTCCTAAACCGGGTGCGAAGACAGGAAAGATGA
The DNA here is from genome assembly GCA_900474325.1 of Synergus umbraculus. Classification (NCBI taxonomy): domain Eukaryota; kingdom Metazoa; phylum Arthropoda; class Insecta; order Hymenoptera; family Cynipidae; genus Synergus; species Synergus umbraculus. Next base: position 64,036 of record UCOK01016529.1, read on the forward strand.
TGACACTCACAGTTTAAAAGACATAGAAATGAGTCAAAAGAGAGAGCATAGAAAATATTTTAAACTTGGAAAAAATGTAGCATCAATGTCAAATTGAAATTACATTCTCAAATCACGATCACAAGCACGATCACGATCACAATTCACGATTTCAAGAAAGAGCGACCTACTAGGCGAATCGAGAGTCGAAGACACCGAGCAGTTATCGTGGATGCACTCGTTACTTTAACAACAGTACTATAAAGAGAGGAAAAAGGTCTTCGCGTACTCCCCACTTTAGACATTCTCCTACTTATGTTAGCCATCTCCAACCGAATTCCCTAGCTATAATATTTTCTCTGCGAGTGACCTAGAACTACAACCTAGAACTTCATGAAAATGAAATCGATTCATTCGTTAAAAAAAGGGATTAACGGCATTACTGGTTTTGATGTCAAATTGATGAGATGTTTTGGGATAAACTGCCGAAAAGTAAAATCCTACGATTTTATTTAAACTCTCAGTCTACTTATTTAATTTCAGATGATCATTATGAATATGATAGTGAAAATTGGCAACTAGTCGATTTTAATGGTGGGACCATGAAGAAACCATTAAAATTATAGTTTTTTGTGTTTATCTCAGTCAATGTGCAAAATTAAAAAAGTGTTTCAAATAAAAATTTTAGATCTAATTGAAATATGTTAAAAGCATATTTTTTTATTAAATGATTGATAGTTTCTGGAAAAATCAGTGATACACCGATTTTTCATTAGAAAAAATCATAAAGCAGGGCTCTTCACAATGGGAAATTATTGTAAAAGAAAATCATCGTGAAGGGAAATGGTAAACGCTAAATGGCAATCATAATAAATAGAAATGGTAAGGGAATTGGTAAAGGAAAATGGTAAACGAAAATCATGATAAATGGAAATGGTATACCGAAATCATGGTAAATGGAAATAATCTGATTACACCTGATTACATTTTTTATAGGAATAGAGAATCATAAACAACAATATATTATTCCTCTTAAAATTTTAGACACGAAGTGTTTAAATTACTCATTAATGACGGATATTGTACGAAAGTTGTTCTGCTGTTGTACAAAATTTCTTTCCGTATGCGTAATTCGATCATTTAAATGTTAGCTCTAATCCAAGTACTGTAATAGGCATTTGGCAAGAACGCAAAAACATCAGGATATTGAACATTCCAGAGATTTGTTCTTGGTCCCCTTCGAAGGAAAATTCCAGCTAAGGCGTTCCCAACAACCAAAGGAGCACCATAATCATTATGGCCACTGTGTCTGTGCGGATGAAAAGTGCAAATATCCTTGTCCGTAATGATATAATGATTTTGATATACATTTGCACAATCCTGATTTGACATTATGGGTACTTTAATTGATCGTAGTTCTTTCGTGTAATTCGTTCCATGACTGAAATTAGGGAGAAGATACAATGTTATTAGTTCCTGGGATGCATGTATTTCTGGTCAATATCTGTGCATGACCATATAAACTTTGTTTATTGCTTCATGCCAAAAATATTATGTTTTATTTATATGTGTAAAATGTATGTATTAATAAGTGATAACTTACGCAGCGGGATTGTGCAAGTCGTAACCCCAACCACTGATGACGCCCTCCATACCAGGTGTAATATGTCCAACATATAGGTCTATATTGAAACTGTATCTACTATAAACTATAGACGGATTAATAAAGAACAAGGCAATACCGTCCGAATGTCTGTTCGCTTGATTGGCAAAATGTACTCTTATCTCTGTTACATTATGGGATAAACCGCGACTTGTACGGGATGATTTAGAGATAACGTTGTAATTTACTGGAGCATAAAACTGACCACATTCAGCAGCAGAGATGATAACACGTGGCGTTAGAATGGCACCCACGCAAGAAATACGAAAAAATTGTTTAATATGCACAATGTATGGATAATCTTCAATTTTTTGGGAGATGTCTTCACCTGGAACATGACTAACTACACGTTTTTCGCGAACAAGAAGACTCGATGACTCTCCTACAAGCATTTAATTAATTAGTTTCTCAGTAGAATTTTATAACTATTGCACGAAAAAAAATGTATTGAATCAAGTCAACTTTTAATTATTTCGCTAGTTTTACTTCCGAGAAGTTATTCTTTTGTGCCATTGCACTTTTGTTCAAAAAGCATATGGTACCAAGTACTTATTTTCGTGCACCAATTCCATATTCTAAATTATCCCCATTTGAACCAAGTACAATTTACTTGATCCAACAACATTTCGTTTTTCGTGTACTGTTATTTTATTCCTATTATTAATGATATCATTTTACTTACCAATATTCTCGTCTGCAAAGGTTCCGATAATTCCTTGAAACCAAATTTCACAGAAAATCAAAAGGACCAAGTATATTTTTCCTTGCATATTAGAGCTGAGATGATGAAATTCTATTTTCTTGACATACTGTCCTGAATACGTGGAAAAATTAAAAACTCTAACTCTATGCTTTTTATAATATACCAGTTTTATTTGCCAAACTTATTGCCTCTCACTGGTAAATGTTTTTTTAAGATAAAAAACACAAGGTCACAAATTATTACGCAGATATAGTATTTTATTCATAAAATTTTCCATATTAAAAATATAAAAGCAGACTATACAAATATAATACAGAGCATAAACTTTTATATCCGTGTCTTTCGGGACATAACTATAATTCGACCATTTAAATATTAGCTCTGATCCACCTGCCGTAATCGACATGTTGCAAGAGAGCAAAAACATCAGGATATGCATTATCAAATGGTGCTTGAATTGGTCCTCTCCGAAGGAATATTCCAACTAAAAAATTATTAATAACCAAAGGAGCACCAGCATCAGTATGACCAACGCGTCTTCGCTCATCAAAAGTGCAAATATCCTGATCGCCAATTGGATAAAAAAATCGATATCTATATACACAATCCTGATGCGCCATTATCGGTACTCGGATTGCTCGTAATTTCAATTGGATTTCCGTTCCGGTTCTGAAATTGAGGCGAAGAGACAATTTTATTAGGTAAAGTGAAAAATCAGAAAAATCTTTTCCACAACATGTTGAGGAAAACATTTCTGATGAAAATCTGTACCTCACCACAAAAATTTCGTACTGCGTTTAACGCTTTACATAATTTATGCCTTAATAATTATATTTTTTGTATTTAATGTTGATAATTTAATATTGATAACTTACGGTTCGCCACGTTGATTGTTGTATCCCCAACCACAAACAGTACCATGCAAACCTGGTAGTATAGGTCCAACATGTAGGTCTATTTTATTGCTATATCTACCATAACCGATTTCTGGATTAACAGTGAACAATGCAATACCATCGGAAGTTCTGCCCGGATGACTGCCACGATATACTTTTATCTCTGTTACATTGTGATCAGTACCGCGATTAGTATGTCCTGAATGTGACCTAACTTCGTACACCCTTCTATCAAAATGAGCACATTCAGCAGCTGTGATGACAACACGATGCGATAGAATAGCACCAACGCAAAAATTACGATTCTGTTTTCTAATATTTACAATGTATGGATAATCTTCAATATATGACATTTTGTCTTCACCCGGAAACAGGCTAATTACACGTTTTTGGCGAGCGAGAAGACTCGAATTTTCTGCAAATGTTGAGTAAATTAATCTCTCAGTTGCATTATATATAACAAGTATAAGTACTTGATATTTTATAACTGTTATTTGATATCATTTTACTTACTAATATTCTCGTCTGCAAAGGTCCCGATAATTCCTTGAAACCAAATTTCACAGAAAATCAAAAGGACCAAGTATATTTTTCCTTGCATATTAGAGCTGAGATGATGAAATTCTATTTTCTTGACATACTGTCCTGAATACGTGGAAAAATTAAAAACTCTAACTCTATGCTTTTTATAATATACCAGTTTTATTTGCCAAACTTATTGCCTCTCACTGGTAAATGTTTTTTTAAGATAAAAAACACAAGGTCACAAATTATTACGCAGATATAGTATTTTATTCATAAAATTTTCCATATTAAAAATATAAAAGCAGACTATACAAATATAATACAGAGCATAAACTTTTATATCCGTGTCTTTCGGGACATAACTATAATTCGACCATTTAAATATTAGCTCTGATCCACCTGCCGTAATCGACATGTTGCAAGAGAGCAAAAACATCAGGATATGCATTATCAAATGGTGCTTGAATTGGTCCTCTCCGAAGGAATATTCCAACTAAAAAATTATTAATAACCAAAGGAGCACCAGCATCAGTATGACCAACGCGTCTTCGCTCATCAAAAGTGCAAATATCCTGATCGCCAATTGGATAAAAAAATCGATATCTATATACACAATCCTGATGCGCCATTATCGGTACTCGGATTGCTCGTAATTTCAATTGGATTTCCGTTCCGGTTCTGAAATTGAGGCGAAGAGACAATTTTATTAGGTAAAGTGAAAAATCAGAAAAATCTTTTCCACAACATGTTGAGGAAAACATTTCTGATGAAAATCTGTACCTCACCACAAAAATTTCGTACTGCGTTTAACGCTTTACATAATTTATGCCTTAATAATTATATTTTTTGTATTTAATGTTGATAATTTAATATTGATAACTTACGGTTCGCCACGTTGATTGTTGTATCCCCAACCACAAACAGTACCATGCAAACCTGGTAGTATAGGTCCAACATGTAGGTCTATTTTATTGCTATATCTACCATAACCGATTTCTGGATTAACAGTGAACAATGCAATACCATCGGAAGTTCTGCCCGGATGACTGCCACGATATACTTTTATCTCTGTTACATTGTGATCAGTACCGCGATTAGTATGTCCTGAATGTGACCTAACTTC
>UCOK01016537.1:0-13923 GCA_900474325.1 Synergus umbraculus
AAAATGTGTCTTCGTGGAACTTGATTACAGTTTTTTATACAGTTTTTCAAAGTGCATTTGTGGATTTTCCAACCTGATTTTCCGACCTGACGTTAATTATTGATAAGCGTTTTGCTCGCTTTGCTTAAAGTAAGTATGTGCATAAGTGGATATAAAAATGTAGTAAATCTAACCTCCCTTTATAAAATAAAAAAAGAATTACCCATGTATAGAAAAATGTGATTTTACAGTTAGTTAGAAATTATGATAATTTTTTCACAGTTTTTATATATATTACAGTATTCGTCATGTATACCTTAACATTTTTCACTAGATTTATGCACGCATTCAATGTAAAATTCTAGTGATAAGTGTTAATAAGGCATACGTGAAGAACACTGTACAGTTGTACGTACACCCAGTATGGCTAATCTTAACAGTAAATAATCTTGCGATTATCGAAAAAATCATTTTTTGAGGTTGAGTACGTAATGGCCATACATCCCAGATGTTAACATTTTTAAATTTTTCTCTGCTGCCAATTATCAAACTGTAAATTTGAATGATATAAAAAACTCTAATTCTAAATTGTTAGAATTTTGAAAGGTTTCAGAGTCTACAAGAAGACACTACATTTTTTATTTGGATGTTGAAAAAAATGTTAAAAATTATAAAATAACCAGAATTTTTTCTAAGAATAATAATGAACACAATAATTATTCTAATCACTTTGAATTTAAAATAGCTAATGGTCACAAAAAAAACAGGTTTCAGGAAAAAATATGTAATTTTATCTCCAAAAGTAACAACATTATTAATAATAGTATCATTTAAAAGGAAAATACTTATTTATGATATGAAAAATGTTATGTCTACAAATTATTTATTTAAATAATGTTATTTTTGACCCAATTTTTTATGTTATCGTTTTTAACCAACTTTTAGAAATTGATCCCACCTAAATGACTAATAGTTCATATTCTCGGTAAAAAAAACTTTCTTCGTACAACTTGATCCTTTCCAATTTTTGAAAGTTGTTTCATTCTAAGGAAATAAAAGCGTTTTAAAATAATTAGAAATTTCTTTCAGTGATAAAATTCTATGTAATTTCCTTCATTTAAAAAAATGGTTTATATTTTTGATTTCTAAAATGTTAATGCTTCTGCATTTCATTTGTCTATGTAAAGACAAAATACAGATTTAAAATTAAATAAAATTTCGTGTGTATTTTTATTTTTTTAAATATTTTTTTCTTGCAGACTCAAGAAAATGTTTTCCTGTTTTTTTTTTTGTGATTATAAAACAAGAGAATTCAAAGAAAGCCTGGAACATCGTGAATATCACAAAAATTTTACTTCAAATTTTCATTGCGGTTTTGAAGGATGTGGGAAATTTTTTGAACTCGAAGTTTCTTTAACACAGCTGGGTAAAATGGTTCTCAAAAAGCACATGTTGGCTTTCCACTATGGAGAAGTGCTGCCATTAGTCAAAATTTGGCTAGCGATTTAAAATCGAAGTAATTTAATTCGATTTTGAATCGCGCGCTAGATTACAGCCAATGGCAGAATTTCTCCAGCTGGAAACCAACACACGCTGCTCACAGGCATGTGAGCAGCGTGATATGTAATATGTGAGGTTATAATAACAGTGCGCATTATGTCTTGCTGTGGAATTATGTGTCGAATGAATTTTTAAATTGTTTTATTGTTTAGAATATGTCGAATTGGTCCGCGATCGCGCACGTCGTTCTGTACAGCTAACTCGCATTGGAATCTCACCCCTGTTCGTGCATGGTTTTGATTTGGTCTACCTTAGTCTTGGTCGTTTTGAATTTAAATATTTAAAATCTACTTGCAAAAAATGGATATATCTGAATCAGATAACTTTGAAATGGAAATGGATATTCAAATGCAATGCCAAAATGTAATTGAAAAAGATCAGTGTGCCGTAAACAATGAAGAAACACAAAACGATTTTTCTTTGCCACTAATTTTGGACGGAAAATTTTTCCATGTCAAAACACGTGATGAAAAAGGAAATGTTAGTGCCGAATGTGTTCAGTGTAAAAAACTCCTTAAAGGAAGTCTAATTGCAACAACTAATTTTAAAAATCACCTAAAGGTATTTTACTATAAGTCTGTGATTTATTCCTCTCCTAATTGCAATATACACTTTTTGCCCCAAGCTCTTGTTGAACACAAAGCTTTTAAAGAATTAATCACTGGTAGAGTAACCAAATTTAATCAGACTTTTTATGAAATACGAGTTAAACAAGTAAAAATATCCCAGTGGGCATGTCATCTAATTTGTTCAATTTTTAGGTATAAGCAGAATAAAGGCTCCTAATACAGTGATGACTAGAAAAACACTTGGTAAACGGATTGACAAGGATTATTCGTCACTTGTTCAAGCCTTGATTGAAAAAATTCAATCAGTAAAGTACTTATGCACTACAGCAGATGTTTGGAGCTACTCAAGAAGATGTTACATGGGTATTACAACACACTGGGTAAGAAATATAAATAAGAAGTATTCTAGTATCTAAATCTGAGGGTATTGAATATTATCATCTAATGAAAAATATGTTTTCAGATAAACAGTGATTTTGAAAAAGATGGTGCAGCAATAGCTTGTAGACGTTTTAAAGGAAGTCACACGTACGACAAAATTACGGAGATGATCAACGAAGTTCATAATGAGTATGTCGACAAAACAAAAACAAAAATAATGAAAACCGTGACAGATAATGGATCAAATTTCGTAAAAGCGTTCGCTGAATCAAGTAAAAATAAAACGACTGTGGAAGAATTAGGTAAATTAAAGTCTTTATAAATGCTGCTTTTTAAAACTTCTTGCGCTTATTTCTAATTTTTCCTTTACAATTTTGTTAATAGCTAAATGTTTTCTTTTTTTTTAGTAAATATTGAATTGGAAAAGGCAAAAGAAGTAGAAGTTGGTGATGATTGTGATGAGGCTGAAGATGAAGACGAAATGACGCTCATTCCCATTTCTGATATTCTTAAAAGCGGAAATGGTGAAAACGTCTTCGAATCAGATTTACCAGATCATCAGCGTTGTGCTAGTCATACTTTAAATCTTTTAGCAACTACAGCTTCTAAGAAATGTTTAGGTACAAAATACCCTCAATATACAAGATTACACCATTCAGCATTTGCGAAATCTTCTGCAATCTGGAATCTTACGTCGAGATCACCGAAGCAAGCAGAAATTTATTTTGAGATTACAGGCAAACATCCAACATCACCTTGCCCTACTCGTTGGAATACTACTTTTGATTGTTTGGAGGACCTTAAACAGGTTAAAGGCAAACTCAATGCGGTGTGTGACGCTTTAAATTTGCCTAAATTTAAGGAAAACGAAATGGAATTTCTGATGGAGTATCTGGAAATCTTGAGGCCTATTGCAGAAGCGATTAACAAACTTCAGGGTTCTAAGAACACGTTTTTCGATGAACTGATTCCTCAGTTGTTTAGAACAAAAAAGATATTAGAGTCTCTTTCAGTGAAGCATTTAAAATTTTGTGCACCATTACAGCAAACTCTACAGAGTCTAGAGAAAAGGTTCTCACAATATTTCGCTCTGCTTCCAGAGGCAAATGATGCAATTTTGGCCACAATCACGCATCCTCATTTTAAACTCAAGTGGGCTCCCAGATCAAAAAGAGTGAACATCAATCAGCTATTATTCCAGGAAATGCATAGCTTTTGCAAAGACAATAAAGAGTCTTCAATCTCTGGGATTCTTAATGAGGGCAAGGAAGAAATTCACATTGATCAATATTATATGTTCGATGAATCTACATCCACGACGTCAGAGAGTGGCTCCGACACTCCAAATACTAGTTATACTAGTACAAACTTTGCAACAAAGAAAAACAGTTTGCAATTAGAAGCACTACAGTATCTCCAGGAGGAAGACATAAGCTTCAATTGCCTAAATCGCTATCCAATCATCAAAGAATTATTTTATAAGTACAACACGACTCTTCCATCTTCTGCTCCTGTCGAAAAACTATTTAGTTCCGCAGGGATGATTTTGCGTCCAAAAAGAAGATCCATGGGGGATTCAATATTCGAGAAGCAATTGCTCCTTAAAGCAAATGAACACATCCGCAAAGAATAATGATTATTTTTTATATAACTTTACGCAATTATTATTTATAATTGACTTTGCATATGAAATTAAATATTATTAAAAATCCATTTTGCATTTTGTACTAACCTATTTCAAATATACATTTTGCATTTTTCATTTTAAATAGGAAATTGGTAACCATTTTCTATTTTGCATTTTAAATGGATTTTGCGAACCTATTTTGCATTTTACATTTTACATAGATTTTGAGAACCATTTTACCCAGCTGTGAAAGCAGGGCATCTCGCCCTGATTGGAGTTCATGTCTCCCGGGCCTATTAGCGAAGAATTAGATTGTAATGAGAGGGGAAGAATAAAGTAAAGAAAAAAAATGAGGGAAAAAACGCGCGCGCGCGTGCCACACAATGACACAAGTGACACAACTATGGCCGACGCTACGCACCGGCCGACGAGAGAGGTTACCTTATCAGAGTACCTGGGTGGATAGATATCCACACGTGCTTTCTGAGTGTACAATGAAGTATATTAACTGAGATGTGACTCCCGCTCACATACACGACAACCTTTTATCGCAACACTTAGATTAATTGAATTATATCCAATGTTTGTGATCACACATGAGACATTACTACTGTCTCCACACACGCCATTAGGCAAACTCAAATGTCAAGTGCCTTTTCCTCAAATTCCACTTGATAACCACTGCGGACGTGTTGCGCTTGGTATCTGATTGGTTGCTATTCGCGTGTAATTTAAAATGCTAAAAAATATTATATTATATATGTTATATGAATATTATATTATATGAAGTGCGTATAGAGATAAAGAATTTGACATTTAGGAGACTCGAGTGTAAAGGGTTTTCGGAGTGTTCATATGTAGTCGTATTTAGGAGTATTTCGTGAACAGAATTACGGGGCTTCCAGCAAACTTATTCCGTCAGTTTGACGGTAGTGGCATACTATTGCGAATTTGCACTATCGCTCCGAAAATCAAATTCGTTACACTCTTTATGAAAAACATTCTACTTCACACGTCGCGAAATAGACAATTGTCGACAATTGTGATGACGTCACTCGCTTTCGGCTCGTGATAACAACCTCGCACTCGTCCAATAATTGCTTATTTTCGCGTCTTGTAAAGTAAATAGCTATTAACAGGTGTCAAATTTATAAGAATTTTCAATGGGATTCAAATTAATTAATGGAATTATCAGAAATTTTAGTAGATTCTCCTTAATTTTTTAGAATTGATGCCCCAGGTACATTTTATCCATACGTCATTGCACAGTTCACTCTTCAATCTTCATTCGCAATTCACTCATGTTTGCGGGATCACGCGATCGTTCTCGCCTTATTACAAGGCATACTGAATACGTTCTCCATGTTGCGTCGTTAAAACGCGACCACGAGAAAAATTCTCGCTGAATGACGGTAATTTCATTAAACCGATTCGTCACTGCTTCCATAAAACAAAAATAAAATTCGTTATTTCTTTTTTCCACAATTTTTCAGTAACATATATACTGGTTCGATCGATATATGACATTATACTGATGTTAGTGAGAATATTGATGAAAAATATTTAACCAGATTATAAATAAATTCGGTTTCTAAACCCACAAGTTGACGAATTCGTGTTAAATTTAATATTTGTGTGTGAAATACCATTATCAAATTTAAAGAGGTGATTATTCCTAGAAGGTTCTTTCGGCGCCATACGAAGAAAAAAACAGTTCCAAAAATGGGAAAAGTTTGCGAAATTTTAACAAAATATCATGTCCCTTTTTGAGAAACCGCAATCTTTAGAAGATTTCTTATAATATTAATCGAAAAGTGAATCGGATTGGTGAGTTTTATGTCTAGTCAGAGATTCCATCGTCATTTCGACTACGCCATTAGCATAAGCATTGAAAGTATGATTAAAAAACCTTTAGTTATACAGAGTGTCGCAGTATTCAAAAAACATATTTATATTTTCTAATTCCTCGTGAAAAACTGAATCGAAAATGATCAATAAAAAAATTTGATTAAATGCATAATTAACGAGTAATTAGCAATTAAAGATTAACCTATCAGAAAAAAGCTTTAGATAGTCGACAGTCCATGTGCCATGGCTGAGAATGTGTGAGAATACAAATTCAGATCGTATAATTCCCCTGCGTTTATTTTCGTAGGAGGCTTCGAATCTTTGGTGCAACTTCACACTTAAACGATATTCAAAAATTCATCAGAATCATTTCCAACAACCAAATTAGAAACCATTTCTGAAAATAAAAAAATTGCAATGATAAACCGATGAAAAGAAAATAGGAATCAGAAAATATAAATATGTTTTTTGAATACTGGGACACCCTGTAGTACTTTAAAAAATCTCAATCCGGGAAAGAAAATCCTTGAAGAAATATCATTCATTTAATTAATCACACAGGCACACAAAAAAAAAGGTCTTGTTACAGAAAGGTGACCTATATACCCTTATGTTTTACGGCACGCTGGGTCCCTGAATCCGAATCCGAGGTCCACTTGACCCTATCGAATCACGATTAAGGTCAATTGAAGGTCAAACCGGTAAATATTGCAAAAAATGGATTTTTGATCACAGATTCGGAAAGAGCGGGAAATTTCACGTCCATATATAGTATTATCAAATTTTTTTAATAAAGACCTCATAGGTCAATCAGAGGTTATTTACGTTGTTATAAGGTACTCGAACACTTAACAGCTTAGTGTCAACTCTTGCCCATTTAAAAGCATTTTTAAAGTATTTAAATTCGGAAAAAACGTATAAAGCTATTTTTAGTTGTAAAGATAAACATTCTCTGCACTATTTAAACAAGAAAATATAGATTTTTTAAACATTAACTTAAAAAATATACATATTTAAAGATTGACTCATAAGGAGCAGTAGTCGAAAGCGTTTTTGCCCCTGGGAGCAGTTGTCAAACAGGCAAGGACCCAGTAGGCGAACAGTGCAATCCGAATTAGAAAGAGGTTAAAAATGATAAGTTATTTACTTATCATATTTTAAAGTTAGAATTTGAACCAACAATTTCTAAAAAAAATCAATGAAAACCTATGTGTAAATTTCATTATACATAATTTAAAAATGGTATTAGATAAATGTAATGTTCAGTTGTGCGCATGTACTTTGAAAAAAAAAATCATAATTATATGTTGTCAATACCTTACTTTTTAAAAATCTATTGAAAATTATCGCGACGAACATGGGACAGAAAGATACCAATCATTGCCGTGGTAATATTCAACTTTTATAGTAAAATTGCTACAGTGTTCGGTCTAAGGTTACTTAACATAAAATGAGACGCTATACCCGAACACCCCCCAAAATATATAAAACTAGCTGTGAAGTTGTATCAACTTTTGTGCTCATTCAATGAGCACTTTGCTTCCTGTAAGCAAATATGATTTGCTTCCTCATAGAGAAAGCATTAACCTTCGATATTACTTGTTTCCATTGATATTTCCAGTTATATTTGAAAAATTCATTTTTAAAAAATTAATGAAGCATTACTATTTTATTTTTTAATGAAATACATTAATCATATAGGTCAATCAATTCGTCTCGACATAAGGAATCTTCGTTTTCCTTACGTCAACTCAAGATTTTGATTATTTGAAAACATAGAGCGAAAAATTAACTTTGAAAATTATAAATAAACATAACTTCCTTATTTTTTAATAAAATGCATTAATCATATAGGTCAATCGATTCGTCTCGATGAAAGGAATATTCATTTTGTTGGATTATTTCAAAAATTAAAAATGTATATAGGGCAAAACCATAATCTACATTTCGTAGTATTTTAATGTTTAGGTTACTCGTCATATATTCTGGGAGGTCTGGAACAAAGATCTCAGAGTGTATGTAATCTATATGTATAATCTATATAATATAAACTATACCCATGGATTGAAATGAGTATGGTGTGTATGAGCTTTGTGTGACACATTAAGTCTTTAGTCTAAAATCGCATCTCGATAAGTAAAGACCTGCCTTCCAAGTGTCTTAAATAAAATTAATATCTTTGTTCTCAATTATTGTGTTATTTCCATAACCATATTTCCAATAGGTTCTGGGCCGAGGTGCTTATTCATATTAACTGTGTATTGTGTTTTTTAAAAACTGAAAGTGATAGAAACTAAAAGAAAACTTTGTTCTTGTGTATAGTGCTAAGTGTAAGAGACTAAAGTAACAATGGAGAACCCGAAAGCGAAAAGAAACATTAAAGCTTTTGATGGTGATAGATGTAGTGCGTAGAAATTAAGAATTAAAGCTTATTTAACGGAACTTGACGTTATTAAAGTGATTGAAGATGCAATTCCAAGCCCACCGACTGATGAATGGATTAAATCAGAAAGAACCGCTAAAAGTGTCATTGTTGAATACTTATCGGATTCTTTTCTTGGATTTGCAAAAACAGACAGTACTGCGAAAGAAATCCTACAAGGCGATACTCCTTTAATTAAACATTTTAGGATTTTTGATGATTTGATTACTGAATTATTATCAGCAGGAGCAAAACTGGAAGAGACTGACAAAGTGTCACATTTGTTGTTGACTCTTCCTATAACATATGATGGAGTTACAACAGCAATTGAGACTTTATCAGAAGATAATCTCAAACTAGCTTTTGTTAAAACGAGATTATTAGACCACGAAATTAAACTGAGACACGAAAGCAGTGATACAAGCTCTAAGGTACTTCGAGTGGATAAAACGGATCATTTTTCCAACAAAAGAAGAAATCCTGAATTTAAGAAATCATGGAAGAACAGTTATCGACAAGGACAAGGGAAATTTAACAAAAATGTTCAAACAAATGTTAAATGTCATCATTGTGGCAGGAAAGGCCATATTAAGAAAAATTGTTTCCATTATAAAAAACAACTGCAGTATCAAAATGAGAGAAATAGAACAATCCAAACTGTTCAAATAAATGATCAGGCATCATCCATGGATACTACCAACTCTGGATTCGCTTTTATGGCTGGAGATTTTAATATTAATGATACTGGAAATAAAATTTCATTTCTTCTTGACTCAGAAGCATCGGACCATCTTATAAACAGGGAAGACCTAACTGGAACTTTTATCGAATTGCAACCTCCAATAAAAATTTCTGTTGCAAAGAATAGAGCCTTTATAACTGCAACGAAAAAGGGTAAACTCAATGTCAATAGCAATATGGGTATCAACGGAATCCTGGAGGATGTCTACTACTGTTCGGAAGTCCCGTATAATTTACTTTCTGTGAAAAAGACGCAGCAATCTGGAATGACAATTATTTTCAATCAAGAAGGAGTTGAAATTAAAAAAGGTGGTATGATCATAGCAAAAGGTAATCCTATGGGCAATTTAATTGGTATTGATTTTACAGTGAATTTAAAAAGAGGTAATTCTAATGATTCTAATATTCAAATATATAATGAAAATATATTAATTATGATTTATGGCATCAACGATTGGGACACATGGGAAAATCTAAATTTTTGGAATTAAAGAATAAAAATATGATTTTTGATATTGAACAAATTAATAAAGTAATACCTGATAATGATTTGTGTGAAGCTTATATAAAAGGTAAGCAAGCAAAGTTACCTTTTGAAAAGGCTAAAGATAAAAGTCATATTAAACGTCTATTATTTATTGTTCATTCCGATGTTTGTGGTCCAATAACTCCTCCAACTATTGATATGAATATACTCATTACTGTGTAACGTATTTAATTTCATACAAATCGAATGTATTTTCAGTATTTAAAGATTTCATTTCAAAAAGTGAAACTCCTTTCAATTTAAAGATCGCTAATTTATACATTGATAATGGAAGGGAATATTTGTCTAATGAGATGAAGGAATTTTGTGTACAAAAAGGTATTAGTTATCATTTAACAGTTCCACGAACCCCTCAATTAAATGGTGTCTCAGAACGTATGATAAGAACTATTACTGAAAAAGCTCGCGCGATGATTTCAGGTGTTAATTTGGAAAAACATTTTTGGGGTGAAGCAGTTTTAACTGCTACATATTTAATTAATTTATCGCCAACTAAAGCTTTAAAAGTAGATAGAACACCATTTGAATTGTGGCATGGTAAAAAGCCTCAGTTAAAATATTTAAGAGTTTTCGGTTCTACTGTCTATATAATAAAACTAGAAAAACAAAGTTTGATGATAAGTCTCTTAAAGGAATTCTAGTAGGGTATGAACCGAATGGATACAAAGTGTGGGATGTAGAAACTGAGAAATTCATAATAGTTAGAGATGTTATTGTGGATGAGACAAATTTCTTGAAGTCTAGACCGATAGAAAAGCCTAAAGGGGTTAATTTTGAAAACTCCCATGATAAAACTGATAAATCTGACAAGTTGTCAAAATCAGTATAGTCTCAAAAATCTGATAATGAGAAATCAGATATTTCAAAAGAATGGGTTGAAACGATACCTAATAAATTGGCAAAATTAGATCAGAAATCTAATAAATCTGTAGTTGAAACAGATATGCATGTAGATACCTTATCTCAAGACAATAAAAGTAAAACTCTAGAATTCTCTGAACCAAGAAAGAGTGATATACTGAAAAATAAACCTCCTATTTCTTATAATGAAGATGATTTTCTTGATGATTATCTTATGTGTGCTCAGTCCGTTGTATGCGAAATCCCTAATTCATATCACGCAATTCAAAATAGGGATGATAAAGTTCAATGGGAACAAGCCATTAAAGAAGAGATTAATTCACTCTTAATAAACAAAACCTGGTCATTAGTAATAAAACCTGAAAATAAAAATATTGTAGATTGTAGATGGGTATTTGTTATTAAAAATGATGAATTTGGAAACCCATCAAAATATAAAGCTCGTGTTGTTGCTAGAGGATATTTAATATTTAGGAATATTTAACTGATTATAATGAAACTTTTGCCCCTGTTGCTAGAATTGCTAGTTTCAGGTTTATAATTGCATTTGCTAACAAATTCAATCTCTTAGTCCACCATCTGGATGTTAAATCAGCATTTTTAAACGGTATATTAAAAGAAGAAATATATATGAGAGTTCCTGAAGGGGTTCCAAGTAAATCTAATCAAATGAGTAAATTAAATAAAGCTATATATGGATTAAAACAAGCCGCTCGATGTTGGTTTGAATTGTTTAGAAAAGCTTTAACAGACAACATTATTCAGATGTTGATCGTTGTATATATATTTTGGATCGAGGAGATGTATCCAAAAATATATATATAGTACTATATGTGGATGATCTTGTGATTGCTACTGCGAATATTAAGACAATGGAAAGTTTCAAAAGTTATTTAATGAAACAATTTCGCATGATAGATTTAAAAGAAATTAAACAGTGGTTCAGCAGTTCAAATTTAGGGAAAAAGGGGATTTTTTTATAGTGTAAGCGGAGTGATAATACATTAATAAATATGATCTTTTTTATGATAATTTGTATTTTATTATTAGGAACTTTGATACATCATTTCCGCATATCGGTATTAAAGAAAAATTTTGGTTGCACGAAAATGACCGAACCTTTTCTAATCGACAGACAGTTTCCTTTTTCTACTCGATATGGCAGACCTAATTAATTCTGATTACTTTTTCTCGATTTTTTTTCGCAACTGATCTACTTTGTTTCGTTTGTCTGTTTCTTTGGTAGGCAATTTTTCTAAGCTCATTATAAGTTCCTGAACCGCAATGCCTGTTGGATTTTTACCTATAACACCTTTCAATGTTTTTTGTATTGAATTATAATTTTTTGTAGCTTCAGCATAGGCTCTTTCGGCATTTTGTAGATCAGCCTCTAAAGTTACAATGTCCTTTTTCTCTCTCGTAATAATATCTAACAACGCCTTTTCTTTTTCACATTGTTTCGCTTCTGCAGCTTGCTTAGCAAGGTTTTCTAAGACAAGTCGCTTTTCTTCTTCTAAATACGCTAAGTATGATTGATGCGCATGTCGCGCACATTTTAAGAGATCGTTAGTTAATGGTACTTTATGAATTTAAAAGCCATATTGCTTTAATCCATCAACAATTGCTAGTTTAGCGTTAAGTGTTCGCTCAATCATATTTGAATTTTTATCGGTTAGAATTTGACCCGATTTAGAGAAACCTCTCTCAACATCTGCACTGCCATGATTAATAGCCAAAGCATTTTGGACAACGTATTTTAAAACCGGGTGTCTGCAGTTAGAAGTCGCACTCGAATTTAGCGAAAAAATATGATTCCAATAATCATCTATTCTTTCGTTTTTATTCAACGAGAAGCGAACATCTTCATCTTGTTGAAGTAATTTCCGCTGAGTAGAAACCTCATCAGTATCAACATTTTTCAATGGTAACAATCCTGCTATTTTTGTAGCATATGTAACACTAATGGTGTCCTTGATGTTTTCAGGTGAAAGGCATTTAAAATACTTCATTTTCGTGAAGTCTTTAATTTTAAGAGTAAGATGCTTCACTGATTCGATAAAAAAGTTTTTTATTTCTAACAGTAGAACCGATTTATCTTTTTGAGTCAACTTCTTCATTGAATCTTGAGCCTTTTCTCCGCAGTGAACGTCTTTCAAATCAACAAAATTATCAAATTTGGTTAAAAAAGACTTGAAATCAGTTTGATCAAACCTCATCTTTTGTAAAACTTCCGGTTTTACTACGTTTGATAATAGTAGCAAAGTAAGCTTTTTTAGTTGGGAGTACAAGATGTGGATAAGAGGTTCCTCTTTTTGAAACAATAATGTAAATTCTTTTGTGAAAATCTTAGCCGAGTAAGCGATAAATTGCAAGTTACTTTTCAAAGCCGGGTTTGTTAAATAGTCTTTGATGTCTAAATAATTTTTCTTATTTAGAGTCTTTGGATACTTCTTTGGTACATGTCTTAAGAAATACTCTTCTAAACCTGGTAACTGTTCTAAAATTCTTTCCGCTGCTGGGCCTTGGATTTTACTAAATTCCTCACAGCGCAAGTCTCTTTTATGAAAATAGTAATAGATTTTAACTACAAAATCCGAAGTATCTACGCTGAAGCAATCTGTTCCATTTAAAAACGCATTATGTACAATGTGCAAATTACAAGTGCTGATATCAAACAGTTGCTGCAAGTTTAATTTATGTAGATGCACTTCAAAAAGTCGCCAGACCTTTTTGTTAACATTAGGTCCATCACAACCCAAAGTTAATATTTTGTCATAAGTTAAACCATTAGACTCTATCGCTTTTTTTAAATAATGAAACAAAGTATCACCATCACCTTTTTCAATAAAATATGTTTCAAGATGTCGAGTTATAATGCATTTTTCACTGTTCGACCAGAATCGTACTCGAATTTGTAATTCTTTCATACTCTTAGCGTTGGATGTTTCGTCAAATTGATATGTGAACAGAATATCAGGGTCCTTAATATCTAAAAGCATTCTATCCTTAAAATACAGTCCTAATGCTTCAGAAATCAAATACTGTGCTTTAGTATGAGATAACGAAAAGCCTTCCGGACATCCACCCGGAAACATAGCTTGGAAAAGGTCTTTTTTATTATCGCATGATTTTGCTGAACTATTAGACTGAACAACTTCCATGCACCATAATAATTCTGCTCTTGTAGCAGCTTCCCGAGGATTAAACATGGTTACTTTTTTTGGTATATTAGCAGATGGTCCTGGAAGCTGATCCGTTATCTCTGGTCTTGCCTCAAATAAAATTTGACCCGGTTCAATGGTTACAAGCTTTCCGATGTGTTTCACACTTTTCGCATGTTGATTAAGCCTCTCAAATCCTTTATCACATGAAGAAGACTTTGTTGAAT
>UCOK01016547.1:0-10102 GCA_900474325.1 Synergus umbraculus
GTTCAGGCTGTCCTGGCTTCTTAGTAGTAAAATTTATCATTTGTCAGACGCGCGGGGCTCCGCGCGTCGCAGCTGTCTACTGAGACGGCATATTCACAGCCTGAGAGGTGACGGGCTCCGGCGTCTGGCGGGAGTACTAATGATATTTGAAATGGACATCCTTCCTTCCTTCCAGTTAAATACAATTATCGTCCTTCCTTCGAATCATTCGAAGTCCCTGGCCTAGTCCCTTAATTCGTTGGTTTAGAAAAATGGCTCGAGGTTCACATAAAAACAGAATATTCGAAGGCAATTAGTTAAAGTTATAGATTTCGAGAGTGCTCCGAAAGTTCGTGGTTTGGCTCTCTTTCTGGTCGCTAATTTCTCTAACCACGCGAGTCAAAATGATTATTGTCTCCGGTGCCAGCTAATTATATTCTTTGACGTTACAGATAAAATCTGCAACGTCACAAAGTCTTTGCAATAACTTAAAATATGTGCATAAAAAACACCTATTTTATCTTTATCTTTATATTTTTAATTTAATATTCTTAAAATTTTTTAATTTAATCCTTTAAAATTCTTTTCTTCAATACGTGCACGAAAACCACGTGTTTTCGAGCATGTGAAGCGAGCTGAAAGTTGCTGTTTCCAGAGCAGTGAAATAAACAGGGAAAAAAACTCCAGCTGGAGATAAAAAAACTGTAGGGACCTAATGTACCGACCATAAATGTAAGTGAGTTTCCACTCTTTGTAAACCGGACCTAACCTTTACTGGTTACCTCTGTCTGTTCACCCCACTACTCAACCTCTTTTTTGGTAGTCGACCACGCCGCGGTGAACACGTGTTGACAAGTCCGTGCAATGGACTTGATCGTTGAATAAACTAAATTATATCGAAATAATTGTAATCATTCCTAACCTCTATATCTCCGGTTTTGGATGTTTAGTTAATATTTATATGGGTATACACGATCCCCATAATTGGTGACCCCGCAACGTTTGATTTTTCAAACACGCAACAGCAAAAATTTTCAAAATTGTAACCCGGCGTGGTCGCGTGTGTCCGCCATTTTAACCACGCAGCTACCAGCTCTTCTGAAGCAAATTCTCTTCCTCCCTGACGCCTTTGCTTGCTGAATTTTGATCCTCTTTGATGGATTTTCTCGCCTGGACCATCGCCACGATTTTGGAGCATCTCGATTTCTTATTTCACGAAGCTTTCTCCACGCTGGAAACTACCCACGCTACCCGACGCCTTCCAGTTTGAAACCGAAATCGAGTGAGTCTAATCTAACAAACATATTTTCCTCTCGTTTATATGTAAAACCTTATTTTTCACGAAACTTTCAATTTAGTAACTCGTCAGGCGGCGTATTAATTTTAAATTCAAGCAGAGCAGAGCAATTTTAATTTTTCTTTATTTTCAAAATATATGCCAGCAACGTAGCTTTACCAAATATTTTCAAAAATTGTAATAATTTAACCTCACATTTTCGCTAAGGAATTTAGATGCCGCTCAATCATGCGCTATTATTACGTAAGTTTATAAGTTATTTGCGCTAGAGTCGACGATCACCTTTTCCGAGATTTCTGTCTCGCTTTGTGCAGAAAATTCGTAATTGGTGAGCACCACCCTGCATTTTATCTATTTACTTTTTCGCTTGAAACTATACATTTCTTTCATTTATTTAATCAATTTTAAACTTAACAATTTATAATACATTTAAAAAAAAAAAAAATTTCTCAATAACTAGTCATCGCATTCTCGAGACGCAGCCACGCTCGCGAATCGCTTCGTTCGAACAGTTACTTTCTTTGCTCTTTTTCGCAGGATTTTTGGTGTGTGCTCGGTGACGTCACGGCAGCGGATCTCTCAGCTGCAATAAAATTTGAACATCTGCAGCACCTACAACATCTCAGGTGCTCCTTATATTGCTCCGGATCGACGCTCGAGGGATCGTCAACATTTTAGTCGTAACTTTTATTATTTTTATTTTAATTTGTTGGCTCGTAAATTACTTGTGCGCGGTCGAAATGAATCAAGACTCACCAACTCCTGGGTCGGGTGTCCCCCTGGATTTCGGGCTCCCCAGTGGTTCCCAAAATCGCGTTGAGTCTTACCGAATTCCCAAGATCCCGCCTTGTTATCGCGGAAACCTGGCATCATGGTTCCTTATCGCGGAATCATCTTTCAAAACCGCCCGTGTCACGGATCAGGTTACTCAGGCTCACAGCCTTATTACGGCATTGGATCCCGACATGATTTTCCACATCAAGGACCTTATCGAGATTGAACCCCCTCCTCGCGACCTTTACGCACGCATTAAAGAGCGTTTGCTCTCTGTTTTTTCGGTATCCTCCGAAACGCGCCTGCGACAGTTGATTAGGGGCGATTTCACCCTCGATGGTAAGCCCTCACTTCTTCTTTCGCGACTCAGGGAATTGAACGACGGTCAGTGCAACGACGCGGTAATCAAATCAATATTTCTCGACTTACTTCCAGCTCAAATTCGGGCAATTCTGGCAGTTTCCAGCACTAATGATCTATTCGCCTTGGCCTTGACAGCGGATAATATCTATGCAGCGTCGCAGCCTTCAGATTTCGGCACTGGTGCTATCACTGCTGCGACGCATCAACACGCGTCTTGTAGCGCCGTTTCCAGCGCGACCCAGGACGCTCTTGTGGTTGCGTTGACTGCATTTACCAAGCAGATGTCCGAAATCGCTTCTAAACTGGATGGCAGCTCGTCTTCGAGGTCTCGCCCTCGCTCTGATTCTCGCCGCAATCATGGTGGCGGCGGCAATCGGGGCGAGAGGGACGGGTCCCGATCGGGATCTCGAGGCAGAAGTCAACCCGGGATATGTTTTTACCATCGACGATTCGGCTCTAAAGCGACTAAATGCACCAAACCGTGCTCTTGGGTTGAGCGAAACCAAAAAAACTAAAACGGCCCGCGCGTGTTGAGGCGTCGCAGCACGGCCATAGTTCCTCTAAACGCCTTCACATTAAAGACCGTAAATCTGGCCTTATCTTCCTAGTCGACACAGGTTCCGACCTTTCGTTATTACCAGCCAATAAAAGGCTTATCAATTCAAAACCAGACGCTCTTGTATTGCACGCAGCCAACGACTGAAAAGTCGCTACCTTCGGCACCAAGCGCCTTTTGCTGAATTTTGGTATTCGTCGTCAGATTTCGTGGAATTTTCTCGTGGCAGCGGTTCCGCACCCTATTATAGGAGCGGATCTGCTTGCACACTTTCAGCTCGTTCCCGTGCTGCACAAATCACTCTTACACGACTCAGTAACCAAGTTAAGCATTCCAGGTTTTTTCAAAAATGCCTTAATCTCAGGCATTAACGTTGTAAACGCGCGTTCTCCCTTTTCAAAATTGGTATCCGAATTTCCAGAAATTACATCAACGTCGACTCAAGTTAAGGAACTACATGCAAATGTGTACCATCACATACTCACTAACGGCCCACCACTTGCCGAGCGCGCGCGACGCTTACCACCAGATAAATTGGCCGCAGCCAAGGCCATATTCCAACAGCTACAGAGTGATGGGATTGTCAGACCCTCTAGCAGCCCTTGGGCCACACCTATTCGCATGGTGAAAAAGAAGACTGGGGAATGGCGCGTTTGCGGGGATTTTCGTAGACTTAACACCATTACGGTACCGGATAAATATCCAGTACCTCATATACACGATTTTTCGTCATCGCTTAATGGGAAAACCATCTTTTCCAAGCTCGACCTTTGTATGGCCTACCACCAAATTCCGGTAGCCCCTGAGGATGTCGAGAAGACCGCGGTGATAACCCCCTTCGGTCTTTTTGAATACACGGTCATGACCTTCGGCCTCAGAAACGCCGGGCAAACCTTTCAGCGATACATCAATCGCGCGCTGGGAGATTTAGACTTTGTCTTCGCATACGTAGACGATATCCTCATCGCTTCCTCTTCACCGGAGGAGCATGAGGAGCATCTGAGGTGCGTCTTCCAGCGCCTGAGAGATTTTTCGTTGAAAATTAACCCGAGCAAGTGCGAGTTTGGATCTTCTCAACTCGAGTTTCTTGGCTATTTGATCAGCTCCAAGGGTTGTGCACCCACTCCTGAAAAGGTCGAAGCGATCACGAAATTTAAAAAACCGAAAACCATCTGCGACTTGCGCCGTTTCCTCGGAATGGTCAATTTTTATCGCCGTTGCATTCCGCACGCAGCTGAACATTAAGCACCTTTAAACGTCTTTCTTTGCGACTCTCGCAAGAACGGTAAACGGGAAATTTCTTGGAGTCCCCAAGCAGAGGCGGCTTTCGAGCAGGTCAAAAATGACCTATCCAATGCCGTACTTCTTTCTCATCCACTTGCCGATGCCGCGATACGACTCGTTTCCGATGCATGTGATTTCGGAATGGGGGCCTCACTCGAGCAGCTTGTGAATGACTCATGGGAGCCTCTCGCTTTCTTCTCAAAAAAGTTCTCACATGCGCAGCGTGCATATAGTGCTTATGACCGTGAATTAACGGCGATCTATGAGGCTATTCGATACTTCCACTATTTTTTGGAAGGTCGAAGTTTCACGATTGTAACTGATCATAAGCCTTTAATATTCATGTTCACGCAGCGCTCTGACAGGATTTCTACGAGACAGCAGCGTCAGGTATCTCTCATATCTCAATTCACAACCAATATCGAGTATTTACCAGGCTCAGAAAACGTCGTAGCCGATTCCCTATCCAGAGTCGAGGCCATTCATTTACCATCTGAATTTAGTTTAATAGAATTCGCACAGGCTCAAACATCCGATGCCGAGCTGGCCATCCTCTTGAGCAATAACAATAGCTCGTTAAACCTAAAAAAAATTCAGTGGGGGAGCGATCATACGACTCTTGTCTGTGATCTCACAGGGTCTACCCTGCGTCCGTTCATTCCACTCAGTCTTCGTAGGCGCGTGTTCAATCTCTTTCATAATCCAGCACATCCTGGAGCCAGGGCGACTGATCGCATCATTCGACAACGATATGTCTGACCTTCAATGCATCGGAACATCACTCAGTGGTGCAAGCATGCATTGCCTGTCAGCAATCCAAGGTCACAAGACATAATCAGTCAATTCCCAATTCCATCATAGCTCCAGAATTTCGCTTTCGTCACGTCCACATAGACATAGTCGGACCTCTTCCTCTGAGCAACGGGTTCCGCTATTGTTTAACCATAATCGATCGGTTCTCAAGATGGCCTGAAGCTGTTCCGCTTCCTAACATCGAAGCGTTAACCATATGCAGAGCCTTCGTGGATCAATGAGTTTCGAGATACGGCACTCCCGAAACTATAACTTCAGATCAGGGATCGCAATTCGAGTCTCAGCTTTTCAACGCACTCCTTAGTTTAATCGGATGCCATCGGATCCGAACCACAGCTTACCATCCTGCTGCTAACGGCATGATTGAACGTTGGCACCGCTCTTTAAAGGCTTCCATCATGTGCAGCGCAGACAAAGAATGGTCTCGCAACCTTTCGACCGTTCTTCTAGATCTTAGGACAAATGTCCTCGATGTCGGGGCGTCTCCGGCTGAATTCGTGTTCGGGACGACGCTTCGGGTTCCTGGGGAGTTCGTACTCCCGGAGGATTTCCGACCTAATCCTCAGTTCTTCCTCGAAGAGTTTCGAGAGAACATGAGAAAACTTAAACCTATTCCGGTCGCGCACAAGTCTAAGAAAAAGCCTTTCCTCTTCAAGGATTTAGCAACGTATACCCACGTTTTCCTTAAAAATAACGCAAAGCGATCACTCGAGCGACCGTACTCCGGTCCACACAAAATAATTGGACGCACCTCCGATCGCGTATTTGAGATTGATGTCAATGGCGAAGCTCGTCAGGTATCAGTCGAAAACATTAAGCCAGCCCACTTCGCTCGTGACGATATCGAGCATACACTTTCTTCCACAAGTATGGTCATTGACCCACCATTGCGAACTTACTTGCGTAAGAAACAAGTGGCTTTTCGGGCTCCATAAAAACTTAAGACACCCTGCTATGTGAGGGTGGCTGCGCTTCGCGAAGCATTTTGCAACAACGTAAACATCTCATCTTAAAATCCGAATTTCGAAAGAATTGTACTAGTTTCCTTTCGGAATTTTTATGTAAACCGTAGCTACGTATTTAACATTTTAGATTAATAGGAATTCCTTCATATGTATAAAAAATGTATATAGTAATTTAATCTACAATAATATCGCAACGAAAAGACTGATTATCAGCGATTGACGCTCATATAAGACTGTTAACTAATTCTAAGCGAACTGACTAGTCATCAAAGGGTGATATATAAATCATTTTAAGAAATATTTTTTGTTTCTTAAACCAAACAAATACTTACTTGTCATCAACATTCTGACAATTTATGGTATAAGATTTTTTTTTATATATACAATCTTAAATTTTTATACAACAAATCTCTATTTATACAATTAAGTGTAAACCTCATCGACGACTTGTAAGAATGTGTATGTACGAATGAGTGACAAATCGATTAGGCGAACACTTATTTTCTTTTTTAACATGTAATCTCACCATTGAGACTTTTCTTTCTCTATCAATTTTATCTCATTATATCGAGTCTTTACAAACGCCTCGTATGAATGTTTGTATGTCTGAAATTTGACTAGTTTGTAGTTCTCGATATAATGCCTAAAAAAGTTCTTTTTATCTATGTGAAACAATGCACCATTCCGGTCCCAACATTTTTCTTTTTTTGTACTCGATTTTTTATACTCTCTTATTCATGTATCGCTATCACTCGGGGGGGAGTATATGTAGGGACCTAATGTACCAACCATAAATGTAAGTGAGTTTCCACTCTTTGTAAACCGGACCTAACCTTTACTGGTTACCTCTGTCTGTTCACCCCACTACTCAACCTCTTTTTTGGTAGTCGACCACGCCGCGGTGAACACGTGTTGACAAGTCCGTGCAATGGACTTGATCGTTGAATAAACTAAATTATATCGAAATAGTTGTAATCATTCCTAACCTCTATATCTCCGGTTTTGGATGTTTAGTTAATATTTATATGGGTATACACGATCCCCATAAAACTCGCGACATTACTGCCTCTGGCGGAGAATCTTGTAGTCGCGCTATTCTAACTTCTGGAAACAGCAATTTTCAGCTCGCTTTACACACTCTCAAACACGTGGTTTCGTGCACTTTTTGAAGAAAATATCGTATTCAACTAGGGATACAGGCGTTTTTGTCTCGCGCAACGTATGCATAACGAGACGTATAATTTCAAAAACTACTTCAAATCATATGAAATCTTATGAAATTCTTGAAAATACAATGAAACCTCGTCAATGCCTAAAAATCCCTTAAGTCTTTGCAATAAGTTAAAATATGAACCTACAAAATACCTATTTTATCTTTATCTTTATATTTTTAATTTAATATTCTTTTTAATTTTTTAATTTAATCCTTTAAAATTCCTTTTCTCATAACATTTTTTTAAATTCCAAAAACTATCGTTATAACTCAAAAAATTAAATTAAATTAAAAATATAAATATAAAGTAGGTATTTTGTAGGTTCATATTTTAAGTTATTACAAAGACTTAAGGGATTTTCAGGCATTTACGAGATTTCATTGTATTTTCAGGAATTTCATAAGATTTCATATGATTTTAAGTAGTTTTTGAAGTTATAACGATAGTTTGTGGAATGTAAAAGAATTATGTGAGAAAAAGAAATTTAAAGGATTAAATTTAAAAATTAGAAAGAATTTTAAATTAAAACTGTTTCGGAGTAAGTAAAAAAGGAAATAATCGACATACTTGTAAAATTTGCAACCGTTGGATACATTTTACATGTTTAAAACATGACAATGACACCAGCTCAGACGAAGAAAGTACTCATCAGCACGTCCTACCAAGAAAAAGAAAGAAAAAAATGGCCCAAGAAGAGATTCAGAATCTTGAAATTGCAAGTGATGATGATTTTACATGGAAACTCTGTGCACGTTTCAATGGTACGATTTTTAAAAAAGTTAAATTAAGCGTGTGAAGTAATGCTTTACCTTAAAAAAATTACATGAAAGATGAATAAGAATAATAAAAATAGAATTGGAATTAAATTTAATAATCATAAGAATGAGATTTGGCAAATTTGCTATGATTACTATATACAAATGGTGGGCGTACAGTAGAATGTTGCATCCACATTGTTGTAATTATTTACTACTCCAATTATGTGACAAGCGAGAATAATGCTATGAACTACATCTAAATAATTATACAAGAAAATTAGGCGGAGAAAGTGGATTAGGCCTCCTGGAGAAACCATAAGTGTTGCCAGATGACTCAAGCGGTTTCCCCCCAGATGGAGACTGATTTCCCACTAAAAAAAAAAATTTCCCACTAAATTTAAAGATGTAAAATTCTCTAGCATATTACCGAGAATATTCTCCTTTCGGAAAATATATGAGAATTTTCGATCTTCAAATATAATATACAATCTAATTATAAAATATAAATAAATAATTACGTTTTATAATTTATTAAAATAAATTTACGTGAAAAATTGTAAAGTATACAATGGTCGATAATGTACTCTATTATATTCTCGTTCTCATTCTCAAGGTATAATATTCCCCTTTCGCAGCTCAAAATAAATTTAAAAAATTTGTTTAAATAGTTAAATTATATTATGTAACTGAATATCTTTGCTTTCTCAATATTAAGAAAATATATTTTTGACATTAAAAGATTCAAGGGCTAATATGGTTATTGAAATATAAAATTAGTCGATCTAAAGTTTGGTAGCGCGTGTTTTTTAAAATCGTAAATATAGTGATAATAAAATTAATAAAAATGATATTTTTTTATCAAACACATTTAATACTTCAAGAACAGTAAGAAATAAGAAAAAATACTTCAAATATTTGTACTTTGGTCAGGGGCGGCGCAGCCCATTTTTTCCATGTATGGATTTACGATATAACATCGGTGTAGGGGGGGGGGGGGTGTCAACCGAAATTTTTTCTTTTCTTTTTGTTGTCCTTTTCCACCATTTCTAGATATAAATTCCAGACAGTTTTTCATGTATGGAATTTCCATACATGAAAATTTCCATGTATGGATTTATCCATGGCATCCATACTGTCTGCGCCGTCCCTGACTTTGGTTATATCTTTGGAACACTGTGACGTTGCAGAATTCGGTAACGTCAAAAGATAGAGTTAACAGCCGGCACCGGAGACATTCGTTATTTTGAATTGCACTCGGTAATACGACTGTTAGAAAGAGAGTCCCGCTGCGTAAATCCAGAGCACTCTCGAAACTAATTATTATGATTTCTAACTCTTTTGTATTGAGCGTATGTTTGACATGTAAACCTCGAGCCATTCGAAACCATGAAGGATGCCAAAATTGAGATGAAGGATGTTATATTGGAATTTGCCATGAAGGAAGGAAGGACGTAGCCAATTTGAATCCCGTCAGTACTTCCGCCAAGCGCCAGAGTTCGCCACCTCTCGGGCAGTGAATTTGCCGCCTCAGGGACTATTACGATGAGCGGAGCCCCGCGCATCCAACGAATTCTATATTTTCACGTCTGGGGACTTGAAGAAAGGAACCATACTCACAATTCGCCACGAACATATTAAGCGAATTGTGAGAACACTTTGATGAGTGCTCAGTCACTCCGTGAACTTTTATTGAACGTTTTATTGAAGCGAGAGCTGGGCGTAAAGTCGACTAACTATATTGCTGACTGGTGACAGGACGATATTCAACTACGTCACTAGTCACATGACATCGATAGCCAACGCGATTGGTTGGAATCAACCGAAATTCCATGATGGTAGCTTGCTGATTTCCGTCCACCTGTCAACGAACTTCCGCCTTCATGTTCTTTCTTCACTCTCTTTCCAAAAGTCTTAGGGGCTAGAAGCCACAACTTTCGTGTAAAGTTTAACTAAAGCCAAGTGGCCATATTCTACAAGAGATTAAATCTGAATTGGTTCGTCGCCGACTATGGCAGAGGTATAGTGAAGTTTGTGTTCTGGCAAGTGGTATAAAGTGGGGATTTTGATGATTTGTGGACCGTTTGTAGACCACTTTATCC
>UCOK01016562.1:0-14776 GCA_900474325.1 Synergus umbraculus
GGATTTCAGAAGATTTATGAGTTTGAAAATTTCTCTGGAATTTGTAAGAATTTCATGGGAGATAATCTCTAAAAATTTCTATTTTTAGAGATTTTCACTAATTTTAACATAGATTTCCAGAGATTAATAATTTTGAAGGTTTTTATGTGCATTTTTACGAAATTGAAGAGATTTTTAGGATATTAAAACAATTTTGTAGAATTGTATGGGATTTTAGGATATTTCGTGAAATTTGAAGGGACTTTAAAAGGTTTGTAAGAATTTGATGAAGTTTTATGAGATTTCTAATAATTTTATGTGATTTCCAAATCTTGGTTCTTTCAACAAACTTTTTGTTGAACCAACAAAATCTCAGTTTTGGTTGAATTAACAAAACTTTGGTTGGTT
This sequence comes from Synergus umbraculus, assembly GCA_900474325.1. Taxonomy (NCBI): domain Eukaryota; kingdom Metazoa; phylum Arthropoda; class Insecta; order Hymenoptera; family Cynipidae; genus Synergus; species Synergus umbraculus. The sequence continues at coordinate 388 of UCOK01016562.1, forward strand.
CAACAAAAATTTGGTTGGCACAACCAAAAATCTTTGTTGTTTCTATAGCAACAAAATTTTTTATTGTCCGCACCAAACATTTTTCTCAGTGTGGTTTTAAATTTCCAGCAGAAGTCTAATCTTAGAAGTATGATGCAAAATTCCTATAAATCGTGTGTTTAAAAACTATTGCAGTGAATCATGATCATATATGAGAAGCAATTACTAAAGAAGATGTACAGCTTTCAATTCACTCTCTAACGAGGCCATTTGCGGCATCCTTTGCTTGATCAAGCTGATAAACAAGATAATTAGAGATTTTAATTCGCCATCATTTTCCTAATTGCATAAGACCCGAGAGGTGTAATTTACAAGCTTTAGCTACATTATCTGTAATACTGGAGGAGAATCTTGGTGACAAAGTTAAAACACTCTACCCAAGTGAACGGACTCTTGGTGTGTATTAAATGTACGAAAGACAGGTGCGCCAACTCCTGCAGGAGAACATGCAGTATACACCATAAGAACCTAGCTATCCTTCATTAGCACTCTCGTTCCTCGTTACGGACTCAGCTTCTTTGGTTAACGCACATATGTACGATAGCAAACAGTTATATGTATATACATATATAACTGCACAAATCGCAACTGGCGGCCTTTCCTCGGACGTTTTGAAAGTCGGTGTCCAGTTATGTCATCGAACATTGATCAGAAAAACGCGATCCATCGATTCCAATTTACCGATATGCTGCCGAGGGCAAATTAATCTGCGAATCAGGTGATTTGTGTGTGTGTTTTTTTTTAGTTTAGTTTCTTGATTGTTAGGCAGGATAGACGCACATTTTTTACGTAGAGGTGGCGCTTGTGAACATAAAGTATTAATTCGTTCTCATATTTAAACGTGAGAATATTTCTTTACTGTTAATGACTGTTACTTTGTCAGTTGCAGAGTGTGAAGATAATAGAATTGTTTCTATATTAGGAATTGTGCAGATGTAGCTTCATGTCTCTTTAAATCGGAATTAGTGAAAAAGAGGTCACTAATTTACTTTAGTGACAATTTTTACTAATTATTAGTTGTATTTCACTATTTCCATTCGCAGTTTTCAACTTTTCACTAAATTTTTAGTCAAAAATGACTAACAGTTCTCTCTAAACTTGAAAAAGTCAAATTTAACTGATTACCAGTCAAATTCTACTGGTTTGCAGTGACTCTTTTCTCACGATTTTAATCAGTGAAAAATTTACTGGAAATCAGTGAAAAGTCACTGAAATTTTTAGTAGTTTAGTGAAGATGACTGAAAATTTCAGTGACTTTTGACTGATACTCAGTGAATTTTCACTGATTAAAATCGTGAGAAAAGAGCCAATGAAAATCAGTGGAATTTGACTGATTCAGTTTTAGAGAGTTAGTAGGATTTTTCACTAAAGTAAATTAGTGACCTACTTTTCACTAATTCAGATTTAGAGAGTTTATATACTTTAAAATCTATTCAGAATATTAGAAATCTAATCAAATTAAATGAAATATTTAAAAATTCCATACAATCGTTTTAAAATCATAAAAATCTCTCAAGTTCTCTTAAAATTCCTCGAAATTTCACAAAAACATTCGAAATCGGTTAAAATTCGTTGGAATCATTGAAAATTTTAAGAATTCCTTTACAATTCCGCGAAATCTTTTAAAAATCCTAAAAAATTCTATTAGAGAGCAGTTTTCTGACTTTTCAGATTGATTTTGAGGGGAAGTACTTGAGGATGGTAAAAATATTATTCTACAGAAATAATATGCCATTTATTAGATAGATTTGATTTACGATGCAACTTTATAGAAAAAGTCCAAACATCCAGTTAATAAATCTGTAACTATTACGTATAATGATATAATTATAATTTGTATAATTGGAAGCATTCAGGGGAAAAACTGCTATGGATGTGACAACCACAGAAATAGTAAAATATTGTACTACTACAATTACGGTCTCCACAATCACAACTATTATGTGACAACAAAAAAGTTTTAAAAAATCTTTTAAAATGATCGGAAACTTTTTGAAATCTCTTAAAATAATCTGAAATCTTTTGAAATTCCTAGAAACATCTTTAAATTCCTTATACAATTCACTATAATATATAAAATCCTATAAAATGTCATAAATTCTTTAAAATCTATTAAAATTCCATGAAATCCTTAACAATTTTACAAAATCTTTTAAAAATCATAAAAATCTCGTGAACTTCTTTAAAATTCAATAAGGAACTTTGAAAATCCCTAAAATACATTAAAATCTCTAAATAAAAATTCTTGGAAACAAAAAACTCACAAAATCCTTTAAAAATCAAAAATAATTTTTGATTTTTTTTTTAATTCCAGGAGAAATATTTAAATTCATTAAAATCATTTTAAAAATGTCAAAATTTCTTTAAATTTTTACAAGCTTCTTAAACTCAATTCTTTCCAATTTCACGAAAAAATTTAAAATCTCTTAAAATACGTAAAGATCTCTTAAAATTCATGAAAACCTCTTGAAGTTCCATAAAATTGTACAAAATTTTTTATAAATCATTAAAATTTTGTGAGATTATTTAAAATTTCAATCAAATCCCCTAAACTCACTTTAAAGAATCAAAATTTCTTAAAAGTCTTTTCCAATTCAACGAAAAACTTTAAAATCTTTTAAAATACGTAAATATCTCTTAAAATTCATAAAAACCTCTTGAAATTCCATAAAATTCTTAAAAATCTTTTATAAATCATAAAAATCTTGTGAGATTATTTACAATTTCAATTAAATCCCTTAAAAGAATCAAAGTTTCTTAAAATTTTCACAAGCCTTTTAAAATGCTTTAAAATCCATGAGAATATTTATAATCCATTAAAATTTCTTAAAACTCTTCCAAGTTTCTTAAAATATTTTATACATAATTCCATGAAAAACTTTTAAATCCCTAAAAATGCGTAAAAATTTCTTAAAATTTTGGAAAATTCCACAGAATCTTTTATAAATCATAAAAATCTCAACAAAACCTTTAAAATTTCACAAGGAACTTTAAAATCCCTTAAAATCCTTTGAATTCCCTAAACTTTCTTTAAAATCCCTGAAAATTTCATGAAGTCCTTTAAAATCCCACTAAATCTTGTAAATATTATAAAAATCTCTTGTAATCCCTTTAAATTCCTAAAAACCTCTTAAAACCTCTTAAAATCTTTTAAAATTATTGAAAATCTCTTGAAATCATAAGAAACCCAAAGAATCTCAAAGAATGCCTGAAAATTCTTCATAATCCTTTCGAAACTTTCTACCTTGAAATCCCTTAAAATTTCACGAAAACCTCTAAAATTGCTTAAAATTCGTCATTCATAATTATTGATCCGTTAATACTAACACTCAGTCAGATTTTCAATATATAATTTTTATATAATCTTTTAAAAATCATTTCTCGATTTCTTTTAAAATTCCTCGAAATTTCACGAATTCTAAATCGCTCGAAATTAATTTGAATCTTTTTAAATTCTTAGTATCCTATATATTTATATTATTCCTCATAATTTCAATCATAATTTAAAACCCCTTAAAATTAATTCTCTCTCTCTAAATTTGAATCAGCGATATTCCACTGGTTCAGATTGGCTCTTGAATAACTTGAGGTTGTAAGATGTTTGAATTTTTATTTGTTTTAAGTGAAGAACACAATACACTAATAGAACATAGATTATACGACTGCATAAAATCGTAGTGGGAAAAGACATGGATTTCCCAGTACTCGGAATCGCCGCGGCCTTTGGGGAGCCGGATCAGGTTCTAACTCGCCGATCGTTTTTTCTTGAACAACGGATTGTCTCTCGTATAATACAGACTCGCGTTTTAATGCGTGTTGTACTCTTTATTATAAAGTTGCGCGCCTACGCGGGTCACGTATTAATTTTTTCGCTAGAACCGGTAAGGCGAGTTCCTTCGATATTTCGCTGTTTAATTTTTAACATGCGATTCACCCTCTGACAAATCGGATCGCGAATTGCGCATAATCCAGTTTCCAAAAAAAAAAAAGGTTTTTTGAATATATTTCAAGGGCAATATATCTAATATGATATTTGTTTAACTAAATATTTGATTTTACTAGTTTTTTGTACTTTTATAATTTTAGTAAAATTGTCTTTTCTTGGTGTTCTGGTTCTCTCTAAATCTGAATTAGTCATAAGTTAATAACGAAATAGTGCCAAATCGTTTACTAATACACTTTAGTAAGCATTTTTACTATCAATTAGTTAAAAACGACTAATTCACAATAAAAAAGTACTAATTCAGTTAGTAACGGTAGCTAAATCAATTAGTGAGCCTTACTAACTGAATTAGTACTTTTTTACTCTCAATTAGTAGTTTTTAACTAATTGATAGTAAAAACGCTTACTACTCTCTAAACCTGAATCAGTGAAAAGTCACTGATAATCAGTGAAATGTTACTGATTCATTCAGTGAACAAAAGTCACTGACTGAATCAGTACAAAGGAATAATGTGGACCGATAGTTGGCTCTCTAAATCTGAATTAGTGAAAAGTGAGTCACTAATTTACTTTAGTGGAAAATTCTACTAATTTTTAGTTATTTTTAACTAAAACTTTAGTGAAAAGTTGAAAACTACGAATTGATATAGTGAAATACAACTAATAATCAGTAAAAATTTTGACTAAAGTAAATTAGTGGCTCACTTTTCACTAATTCAGATTTAGAGAGGGCAGCACTTGTACACTTTTTATGAATTCAAAATTTCCACAATTACTGAAATTACAGATTGAAATTGGAACTTGATTTCCAGAAATAATAAGTATACTTTATTGAAATTTGTAAAAGTTATATTGGTTCACTAATTAAATTAGTAAGAACTTACTGATAATCAGTGGACTAATTACTGACTTGATCAGTGAAAAGTCTCAAATCACTGATTCATCAGTGAAATACTTAATCACTATTTAAATCAGTGAAATTTTCACTGATTCAAATTTAGAGAGTAAAGTGTTTAGAGAGTTGAGACGAATCGATTGACTTATATGATTAATGCATTTAATTGGGAAATAAGAAAGTTCAGTTTTGTACACTCAAAAAAATATTTTGTGCAATAAAATATGTTTTGTTGGCAGAAATACATTTTTTTTGGTTCAACAAAACGATTTTTTGATTTAACAAAACGTTTTCTTGAGCCAACAAAAAAATTTTGTTGCACAAATACTTTCGTTATTCAATTTTGAGGCTTTTTTTTATTTGTTTGATTTTCTCGCTTTTCTTTTGTCTATAATAAATGACTCATCTCGAGAATTTAAAATTGTAAACTTTATCGTTAATTTCAGCGAGCTCTTACAAGGTTTTAACAAAATATTTAATCTATTACAATATTTATTATTTATTATGATAATTATAATAATATTATAATATAATTATAAATAATGTAATAAATTATATTATTATAATTATTATAATATTAGGATCTAATATTAATTAATTGGATTAATTAACTAATGAGGAAGCAAATGCTCATTGAATAAGCACAAAATTTGATACAATTTCAAAGACAGTTTTTATTTTCTTATTCACCCTGCTTCAGTGATTAATTATTCTGTACAAAAGTATTTGTAATTACAATCCACGACATATATTATTTTGTAAGGAAATCGTAGGGGAAAATTGTCACTGAAAGCGGAACTAGAGTTAATAATCTTGCAAGGCAAACGTGCGGCAATTTTCCATGACTCGCGTCGTCACAGAGGAGGGTTCGCGGTATAGCGTTCCAAAGGAATGTCCCGCAGATCCGAGAAACGAGTACGTGGAAATTTATTCCGTCGAAGCGAGAACAACAAATTACTATAGTTGATCTCTCCTAATACGACACACGAGAATACCAGAAGTCAAAGCTCGCTGGATTAGAGAGATTAACGATGTCGATATAGGAAAGAATGTCCAAGATAAAACAATTTATTATTCTTAGGTCGATTCGCGCTACGAAAATGGCAAGGTGAAAAAAAGCCCTGTCTCCAGAGACGAGCAGGACATGATTAGCTTCTCGAGCAATAAATAAGATTAATTAACTTTCTATCTTACCTAAGCTCTCCTGATTAAAAAAAAAATCTTTGAAATTCATTCTTTTCAATATGTCGTTTCTTTTTTCTTTATTGAAACAGTTAATTTTTAATTGAAAGGAACAACTTGAGAGGCACTCGTTCATCGAAATTGAAAGAGTGTGGCACGAGCTACTCAAGAATGCGAGACTGCTCATTTAAAGTTCCATCAGGCGCGTTACTGGGGAACCCAAAATACTTGGCTAATATATGACCACTCTAAGAAGGTTGTTACCGGGGAGAAAAAATGATTTCTTTTTTAAAATAGACACTCTCACCCTTTTCGCCTCCGTCATACGCTCGGCATTTCAGGGATTCTGTTTCTGCATACCAATGTCCGCGTTAAGTACTTACTACTCGAACGGAAAAAAATGTTGTCAACGCCAACCATCGATTGTGTCTCACACGATGAAAAGAGAAAACGGTATTTAAACGAGGAGTTGCTTGTAAACTATGATTCAGAGGAATGCCATCTTCACCTATACATATCCTTTTCCTCTTCACATTGAAAAACTCTGTTTCCTTTATTTATATGATACAATTTTATATTTTTTCTTTTTATTTTTGTAGACCTTTTTTTTTAACAACTGATTTTAATAGTGTCCTAAAAATCGTCTCCTTTCTTCGTTTATGCACTCAGAAAAAAATTTGTTTGAATCAAACAAACTTTTTTCTGAGTGTGCTACAATTTTATATTTCATCTTTTTGTATGACTTTTTTTTTTAATAACTGATTTTAATAGTATCTTATAATTCTTTACATCTCATAAAATATTTTAGGTCATAAAGTCTTGAAATTCTTTAAAATTCTATGATAATAATTAAAATTCCTTTTATATCCTTTAAAATAGATTAAAATTACACAGAAAAAAAATGTTTTAAATCAAGCCCGAAAGGACTAGTTTGTGTTACATTTCGGGCTTGATTTAAAACTTTTTTTCTGTGTATTATAAATCTTATTAAATTCCATGAAATCCTTGAAAAGTCTTTAAAAATCAGAAAAATCTTTTAAAAAATTCTTGAAAATTATTTAAAATTTTATAAAATTTCATAAAATCCTTCAAGATGTAACATCAAGTCTTTTAAAAATCATAAATTGAATTGACTTAAAATTCTTGGAAATTCCACGACAACATTTAAAATCCCTTAAAATCCTTTATAATTCTCAGAAAATTTTCGAAATTTCAAAATTCTTCGAAATACAAGATTTAAAATCTAAACTTTCATAAACTTTTATAAATCTCTTTAAATTTCCCTAAATCCTTTGAAATCGCTTAAAATTCGTGAAAATCTCTTAAAATTTGCAGAAACTTCTTGAAATTCTTTAGAATTCTATGATATCAATTAAAATCCCTTTTATATCTAAAATCCACTAAAAGTAGATAATAGATATCTCATCAAATTTCATTGAATCATGAAAAATTCCACAAAATCTTTTAGAAATCATAAAAACTCTTCAATTTTATTAAAATTTTCCTCGTAATTTCACGAAAACATTTGAAATCGCTTAAAATTCGTTGGAATCTTTCAGAATTCTTTGAATCCTATTAATATTATTCCTCAAAATTTCAACATTTAAAATCCCTTAAAATACCAGAAACCTTTTTAAATCACTTGAAATTTTCGCGAAAACCATCGAAATCGCTTAAAATTTGTGAAAATCTCTTAAAATTCCCAGAAACTTCTTGAAATTCTTTACAATTTTGCGATAATAATTAAAATTCCTTTTATATCGTTTAAAATACATTAAAATGATTATAAATCTCATCAAATTCCATGAAATCTTTAAAAATTCCATAAAACCGTTTAAAAATCATAAAAATTTCTTAAAATTCCGTAAAATTATTATAAATCTAATGAAATTCCAAAAAATCTTTTAAAAATAATAAAAACTCTTAAAGTCCTTTAAAATTCCTAGAAATTTTATGAAAACGTTCAAAATCGCTTAAAATTTGTTGGAATCTTTTAAAATTCTTAGAATCATATTAATATTATTCTTTAAAAATTCTATCAAATATTTTAAAAATCAGAAAAATTTCTTGAAATTCCTTAAAATTATAAGAAATCTAATGAAATTCCACAAAATCTTCTAAAAATCACAAAAAACTCTTCAATTCTCTTAAAATTTTCCTCGACATTTCACGAAAACATTTGAAATCGCTTAAAGTTCGTTGGAATCTTTGAAAATTCTTAGAATCCTATTAATATTATTCCTCAAAATTCCAAAACATTTTAAAATCCCTTTAAAAATTGTTGAATATACACAAGAAAGAAATTACTTAATTTCTTATCATCTCGGTAATGTTACTTCACTTATTATACCATATAATCTCTCTATCAGACCCCACTTCTTATTAGCATATTCTTTTTTGTCTTGCCTGCGCTACGTTTTTTTGAACCTATATATTCCGCTATCACTTGACAATACGTCAGAATCGAAAGTAACTACAAATGTTTTTCACATCATGGTAATTAAGAAACACGGTAATGTTCGCGTGTCTCTCAGCAATATTCAAATATTTTTTGCATACGCAAAAGCAGTGAGCAATTAAATCGGTCATTTTTAAAAAGACCTTCTATTCCAGGTACGCCAACTTTCAGGAAACCTTCGTGTGATTTTGACGTAAAAATGTATTTGATTTATTCATTAGAGAGCCTGTAATTTGTAGCAGCAAAAAGTGCAAGAATTTAACTAAAAATTCTTTGTATTATTATTTTCATTTACTGCAAGTAGCCTTATTGTAAACAAAACGGTTCTTTCTTTTTTTTCTTTTTTTTTTTTAATAATGAACTTGTAAATAATTTAAAAAATATGTTTCTTGACGTTTAGAGTCTCAGAATGCGGTTCTTTTAAAGTTTTGAGCCTTATTCTCGCGACAGACATACGAAGATGCGAGACACGTGTTTCATGATATATCACAAGGGCTCCGACAAGTCTCGCACTTTGTCACTGAAACCACGCCCTTCGTCAAATTGTGCTCGAAACACTCTCGAGGGAGAACCGAGACGAAACCGATTCCGCGCGACTCCGCCCGTCAGATCGCAGCACTCACGTAATTATCTTGCCCGTCGACTCATTAGTGTCGATTCCACAGACGTTCGAGCCTGATTCTTTCTTTTTCTCAATTCCCTGGAAAATAAAAGTATAAAAGCAAACTTAATCCACTCTACACAAAACGCTTCTCATTTTCACCATAAAGAAGCCGCGTTTCCGTTCCTCAATTCTCCTACTCTGGATTATTTATCCGAACGAGTAACTCGCAAATTATATCACAAATCGAAATTTTAGGATCTCTGCCTTCCTATTACAAAGTTGAATTCTTAAAAAACAAAGCATACACGGAAAAAATCCTGGCGGGAGGTTCGGATTGAAATTCATTCCGAACCAAACCGAACCAAACCGAACCAAACCGAAAGTTTCCGAATCATTCCGGAATTTGTATCCGAACCAAACAGTTTCATTCCGATCTAATCCGACGGAAGTTTTCAATCCGAATTAATCCGAAGCCCATTCAAAATCTATCCGAACATTTTTCCCGACTGAATCCGAATCAATCCGGTCAATCCGAACGAATCCGAACTTTCAATCCGAATGAATCAGATTTAATCCGGTCTATCCGAATGAATCCGAATCTTAATTAATTTTTTGGATTCATTCGGATTGGTTCGGATAGACCGGATTAAATCGGATTCATTCGGATTGAAAGTTCGGATTCGTTCAGATTGACCGGATTCATTCGGATGGAAACTTCGGATTAATTCTGACTCATTCGGATTCAGTCGGATTAAATGTTCGGATAGATTTTGAATGGGCTTTGGATTAATTCGGATTGAAAATTTCCATCGGATTAGATTGGAATGAAACTGTTTGGTTCGGATACAAATTCCGGAATGAATTTCTATCCGAAGCTTTCGCTAGAGAAGGTATGATTGGATCAAAGATTACTATCCTCATCAATCCGAGGTCGATCTAAGGATTCCTATCCGACCTAATCTGAGGTCTATCCTCGATTTCTATCCGACTGAATCCGAAGCCATTCAAAATTTCTATCCGATTGAATCCGAGGTTAAAGGAAGAATTTTAATCCGAATGAAACCGATCTAAACCGAAGTCAAAGAAAGGATTTCAATCCGAATGAATCCGATCTAATCCTATATCGAAGCAAGGATTCCAATCTTAAGTGAAGGATGCTGTTCAGTGTCATATTTGCACTTTCATTTTTTTAAATATAAATTTTAGTTTTAAGTGAATAGTCACAACTTTTTCGGATTCATTCGGATTGGAAAGGATAGAAAATAAGTTCGGATTGGTTTCAGATTCATTCGGATTAAAGTATTTCGGATTGATTTCGGATTGGGATAACGGATTGAAAAGTGTGTACGAATTGAATATCGGATTAATTCGGACTGAAATTTTTGTTGGTGCCGGATTGAAAAGGATTGAAAGTATTTCGGAATTTTCTCGGATTCATTCTGATTGGAAATCGGATTGAAAAGGATTGAAACTTTGTTCGGATTCAATCGGATTCATTCGGTTTAAAGTCGGATTCATTCGGATTGATCGTTCGGATTGAAATGTGAGATCGGTTTAGTTTCGAATTCAATCGGATTAGACGTACAGATTGAAAAGTGTGTTCGGATTCATTTGGATTCGAAGTACGGCTTCAAAAGTGTATTTGGATAGATTTCGGATTCATCCGGATTAGGGGCCACGAATTAAAAATGATTAAAAGGTAAGTTTCGGATTCATTCGGATTGAATTTGGAGTTGAGACACAGATTAAAAAGGATTAAAAAGGATTAAAAACATCCTTCGGATTAGATCGGAATGACACTGTTTGGTTCGGACACAAATTCCAGAATGATTCGGAAATTTTCGGATTGGTTCGGAATGAATTTCAATCCGAATCTTCCACCAGGGATATTTGCACTTACATTTTTTTAAGTATAAATTATATTTTAAGTGATTAGTCACAACTTTTTCGGATTCATTCGGATTGGAAAGGATAGAAAATAAGTTCGGATTCGTTTCGGATTCATTCGAATTAAAGCTAAGGATTAGAATTAGTTCGGATTGATTTCGGATTGATTCGGATTGGGATAACGGATTGAAAAGGATTGAAACTTTGTTCGGATTCAATCGGATTCATTCGGTTTATAGTCGGATTCATTCGGATTCAACTTTGTAGAGGCTGTCGGATTGGAAAGGATTAAAAAGGATTAAAAAATCTTTTTGGTGAGGCTCGGATTCATTCGGATTGATCGTTCGGATTGAAATGTGAGATCGGTTTAGTTTCAAATTCAATCGGATTAGACGTACAGATTGAAAAGTGTGTTCGGATTCATTCTGATTAGGAGCCATGGATTAAAAATGATTAAAAGGTAAGCTTCGGATTCATTCGGATTGAATTTGGAGTTGAGACACAGATTAAAAAGGATTAAAAAGGTTTGAAAACATCATTCGGATTAGATCGGAATGAAACTGTTTGGTTCGCACACAAATTCCGGAATGATTCGGAAATTTTCGGATTGGTTCGGAATGAATTTCAATGAATTACTATTTTTGTAGTTGTAATATCTTTACAGGTTTTTCCGTGCATTTAATCAACTTTTTCTTTTCTTTAGCCAGCCCTTTCTCTTATTTCACCTTCTTATTCTTATTTCTCTCTTCCGTAACCCAAATATTATTCCACAAGTTTGGTGACAAGCTGGAAGTCACCTGTACGACAACAGGATGTCCATCTGGTCCTGCTTTCGATTTACAATTCCGAACAGTCTCTTCTTCGGTCGTGTAATTTTTTTCGGTTGCCTTGCCGTCTGAACAATTCTTTCTGCTTTTGTCTCGTCCCTTGCTCTCTTTATTTTTTTATTCCTTTTTATTTCTCTTTTTATTCCTTTTTATTTCTCTTTTTATTCCTGCTTATTTCTCTTTTTATTCCTGTTTATTTCACTTTTTATTCCTGTTTATTTCTCTTTTTAGTCCTTTCTATTTCTCTTTTTATTTCCTTCCTCTGTCCCTTCCCTGCTCTCAGTGACAGCAAGTCGATCAAGAATGTCCTGAAAGAGAGAGGACTACTTACAATTTACTGGAATCGTGGCCTCGATCAAATAGCTGACTATCCCGAAGGTTGCAGAAACCGAGACTCTCTTCCGGATGACCATCTCCTCCTTTTTCCCAGTCGAGGCCCCCTTGTCCTCCAATTGTTTTCCTGGTTATAAAACTATCGAATGGGTCGCTTGCATGGTCAGCATTTCCGGCAAGACAACACGTATCCTGATGCCTAACGATCCTCAGATTGTGTGAGTCTCTGCGGGAAGCAGATGCACGATTTTTTGTTATCATTCTCTTATCATTTAATGGATTCTGTAATGAATATACAATCAAGTCTTCTCGCATTCCTCGAAGCACCTGTGATTCACTTGATTAATTAGGAAAAGGGGATATTCTGATCCTTTGCATATTTAATCGCATTTTTGGTGATCATGTCTAAGTCATATTTCAATCGCTTTACTGAGAAAACTGTTTGATCTGGACAACAAAACTTTTGTTGAACCAAGACAATTCTATAAAAGCAACAACAGTTGTTTGGTTGTGCCAACCAAATCTTGGTTCTTTCAACAAACCTTTTTTTGAACCAATAAAATTCATTGAAACCAACAAAATCTCAGTCAGTCTCAGTTTTGGTTGAATTAACAAAACTTTGGTTGGTTCAACAAAAATTTTTGTTGCTTCTATAGCAACAAAAAGTTTTGTTGTCCGAATCAAACATTTTCAGGGTGTCTACTACCGGGAAAAACCGGGAATACACCTGGAATTTTTTTTTAATCCTGGAATTTTTTCAAGAACCTACTTTTATAAACTATTTTTGTTTTCTGTCATACACTGAGAAATATGTTTGGTGCGGACAACAAAAAATTTTGTTGTTATAGAAGCAACAAAGATTTCTGGTTGTGCCAACCAAAGTTTTGTTAATTCAACCAAAATTGAGATTTTGTTGGTTCAAATGAATTTTCTTGGTTCAACAAAAAGTTTGTTGAAAGAACCAAAATTTGGTTGGCACAACCAAACAATTTTTGTTGCTTCTATAGCAACAAAAAGTTTTGTTGTCCGCACCAAACATTTTTCTCAGTGTAGCAAATAATGTCTGCCAAAGAAATAAGTTAATACACTTCAGTTATTGTTTCATATTTTATAATTTGATTGAGTAACTTAGTTGCTCGAAATTAATTCTAATTAGTAGTTGAGTAATTACTTGCAGTATTACACATATAACTTTTATAATTTATTTAACAAATTTTAGAAATTATCCGAAGATTTCGAAGGATTATAAATAATTTCCAGATATTCTCTGAGATTCTCTAGGTTTTTAATGATTTCAAGACATTTTCAATAATTATAAATGATTTTAAGAGATTTTTAAGGAAGATTAGGGAATTCAAAGAATTTGTAAGGAATTCTAAGGAATTTTAAAGGACTTTAAAAAGCTTGTTAAAATTTTAAGAAATTTTGATTTTTCAAACTGATTTTAAGGGATTTTAATGTTCCTCGTGGAATCTTAAATGTTTTCATGAGATTTTTTATGAATTTTTAAAGATTTTGTGGAATTTTAAGGAATTTTGAAAAGTTTTCGAAAATTTTAAAAGATTTTTTACGTATTTCAAGGGATTTTAAAGTTTTTTCGTGGAGTTATAAAGGATTTTAGGAAACTTGTAAGAATTTTCAGAAATTTTTATTATTTTAATGTGATTTTAAAGAATTTTAATGTTCCTCATGGAATTTTAAAGGATTTCATATGTGAATAAAGTTTCGAACGTTCAAATGAACGAAATATTTTTTTTTTAATTATATTTTATCCAGAAATATTGTGCCAACTAAAAATAACAATCAGGATTACAAGTTTATTTAATTCTTTATTATTTTCAATGAAAATAAATCAATATTTAAAAACTTTTTATAGTTACAAATACAATCCATACAAAAATTCGTTCATTTGAACGTTCAGAACTTTTCAATCATATTTCATGAGATTTTTATGATTTTTTAAAAAAATTTTGTGGAATTGTAGGAAATCTTGAAAAGTTTTGAAAAATTTTTTACGTATTTTAGATTATTTTGAAGTTTTTCGTGAAATTATGAAGGAGTTTAAGAAACTTGTTAGAATGTTATAAGATTTTAAGGGATTATAAATATCCTCGTGGAATTTAAAAGCATTTTAAAAATTCTGTAGGTATTTTAAGAAATTTTGATTATTTTAAAATGATTTTCAGAAACTTAAAGGTTTCTCATGGAATTTTAAAGGATT